>OX459045.1:33511336-33815335 GCA_949775005.1 Orthosia gothica | reverse complement strand
CCGCCAGTTCCCCCCCCCCCACAAATTACCCCCCCCCCCAACTTTTCAACCCCTCCCCCCCCCCAACATTACCCCCTCAACAATCTTTGAGGCCTTCCCCCCCCTCCCACATATTACCTCACCCCCCCTCGGATTATCTCGGCCCCGGATAGAGATAGACCCATCGAGTTTGGGCTTGCCGTGATCAGCGTAAGAAGATCTACCAAACGGCCCCGACAGAAATCGTCTATCTCACCACAATCAAGAGCCCACCGAAAAAACTGACAGGGAAACCGCAGCATCACATCACCCGCCACTACCATCGAGCGCAGGCATACTCCGCTACCTGCAGAGCGTCACACTGCAGAACAACATCAAAAACAGCAAAATTTTAAAGTAAGTCCATCACCCAAATTGTACTAGTCTATTTTAATTAATCAAGTTGTAATTTTCAAAACTTTAATATTATTAAATTTAGTTATTTATTATATTAATTAAGTTGTAGTAGTAAATATAAGCACAAAAATGTCAGCATCATCCTCAACGTCATCCGTTCCCGCCAAAGTTCCGTCGAAAGTCACAAAGTCGACACGATCACTTCGGGAAAAAGTTATCGCGAAGTCGGCTAAGTCAGTAGCAACGAGCAAACTGACTCAATCCCAGCCGACTATGGTACCACCAAGTCCGAGGGCGTCATCAGTGCCGGATGTGACAGAACACACGCGTGTTACAAACCCGCACACACCAGCTACAGCGTACAGCTCTGCGTGCTCCGAAGTCTCGGAGCAGCCAGGAGCTGTATCGAGGAAACGCGTGTCGGAAACGATTCTGCGGTGGGAGGGATGCGAAATATCCCCGCCAAAACCCCTAACCGATGACGAAACATCAAATGCCTCCAGCCGGACAAGCGAACCATCCAGCCGCCGGGCCAGTATCCTTTACAGAACGCCGAGGAAAGGTACAGGCGTACACATGGATATGGCCACGGAGGAAGCAAACATCCTGCTTCAACAGGGCAAGGAGGCATTGGAGGCTGCCGGCAACATGAAACGGGAGTGCAAGAAGATTGCTCACGAAAGCCTGCAGGGTCTGTACGAGACCGTCCTATCCCTGTCTGACTCCCGAGCGCGCCATAAATACAACCTGGAAAAGGAGAGATCACGCCACGCCCAAGAGCTCGTACGTGTCGAGAGAGCTCACACAAGGGAGATTGAGGCCTCAAAGAAGACCTTGGCGTTGGAACTCAGCCGCGCGAGGGAGGAGATAGGAGAGACTCTGCAGGCGACGAAGCAGATTCGGGAGTGGTTGGGAGCCGAGACCCTTCAGGCATTCAAGGAGAATGCTGAAATCAAAGAAGGGGTCCTGGCCTTGCAAGACGTGGTCAAAAAAGAGCACGAGAAGACCCGCAGAGAGGCCAGGACTAGTTCAGGATCGCCGGGACGAGAATCCCCCAATCCAGTCCTTATGCGCCTCGAACTCAACATAGCCAGCATCACGAACCAGCTGGACATGTTGAGGAAGCAGGTAGAGCGCCTAAAAATCGACCTTCCGGTGCCCTCAGCCACTGTCCAGGAACACCACTGCAGCGTCCCTGAAGAACTGTTAAAGGCGGCCTCCACCACGGAAAGGATGGAGGCGGAAATAAAAAGGATAGCAGTTACATTAAATAAACACACCAACAGACCATCCCCTCCCCCCCCCCAGGACATCTCACAACACTTGAAGCCCGTTCGAGAAAAGCTGGAGCTTGTCTCATCGGACATCAGAGTCCTAAGAGACAAGCCCCAGCCCCAAGCCCCGCCGGCGGCGAACCTAGACACCGAGCTTGCGGTCGTAGAGGTGAAAAAGACGCTGGCGGAAATCGTCAAGGGCATGGATGGCCTGAGGGACAGACCAGTGATCACACAGCAACAGGTCAGACCAGTGATACCACAGCCGAAGCCAACCCAGCCAAAGCCGGCCCAGTCCAACCACACCCTTATTGTCTCCTCGACGGACCCCAAACATACGGGAGAAAACGTGCTGGAGAGGGTAAGGGTGGCGCTGGACCTTAAAACAACGGGGGCCCAACTCAATAAGGTTCGGAAGGCAAGGAACCAAAAGGTCATTTTGAACTGCGCATCCAAGAAAGATCTGGATCTAATTAAAAAGCAGTTCGATAAGAAGGAGGACCTACGGATCCAGGAGCCGAAACCAGCAAACCCTCTTGTCTGTATCAGAGGAGTACAGGCTCACTACACCGATGGAGAGATGGTGGATCTGCTCAAAGCGCAGAACCAGGGTCTCTTTATCGGTGTCGACATGGCTAGCCATACTCTAAGAGTGAGATACAGAAAGAAGGCGCGGAATTCACTGGTCTGCCATCCCGTTTTCGAGCTCTCCCCCGAGCTGTGGAAGCGACTCACGCAGGGAGAGGCCAAAGTTTTCATTGGCCTCCAAAGAGTACCGGTAGAGGACCAGTCCCCGCTGGTGCAGTGCAGCAAATGTCTGTCGTACGGACACACAAAAACGGTGTGTAAGGCCACGACGCAGACGTGCAGCTACTGCTCCGGCGAACACACTGGAAGGGACTGCCCCGCAAGAAAGGAGGGCAAAAACCCAACCTGCGTGAACTGCGTAAGGGCAAACAGGGAGAGCTGCGAAACAGAACACACTACCTACAGCGAAAGCTGTCAGGAGCGTCAGAAGTGGGATGGTATAGCCAGATCACGTGTCTCGTATTGCTGAGGAGGAGGGCAGCCACACAAACACCACCACGGTCAGAACTCGCAGTGGCCCGACCAGAGGTTTGCACTTCATCCAAGCAAACCTTCAACGCTCCAAACTTGTGACAGCGGAATTCCACCTTGCGGCTCAGGAAAAAGGGATAAAAGTGGCCCTCGTTCAAGAACCCTATGTAGGAAGAACGGGGATCATGAAACAGAACCCAGGCACTCATGTCATCCAGTGCACCCTGAGCCGCCAAAAACCAGTAAAGGCAGCCGTAGTTGTCTTCGGGGACGAGCTGGAAGTCATTCATGACCCTCAGCTCGTCACCGAGAACATTGCCGCGGTGGTAATAAAGGTGGGCGACATCAAGATTGGGGTAGTGTCGGTCTACTTCGAGGGTGACCAACCACTAACACCATACATAAACACTCTCAAAAATATACTCACAAAAATACACACACACACACCTAACACCATCATCGGTGGAGACATCAATGCTTGGAGCCAGTGGTGGGGAAGCAATTCCGAAGACCACCGCGGTGCAGAGTATAACTCATTTGTAAACGAACAGGATCTCCAAATTCTCAATAGAGGACAAGTACCAACCTTCGAGACTTACAGGGGAGACAGGCTGTATGCTAGCATCGTCGATGTCACGGTATGCAGCTTGTCGCTTCTAGACAGAATCGAGGATTGGAAAGTAGACAGAACCCTCACATCATCTGACCACAACGCGGTAACACACAGATTCCAAGCCTCCTTGGTGGTCCCCTTCTCTAGAACAACTCAGACGAGACGTTCTAAGAAAAAAGAGAAGGATAAGAAATGCGGCACCATCAAGGAAAGCTTACACGATACAGGAATACACCACTGCCAAACAACTCTACACTACACAAGCTACTGAAGCCGCCACGGCAAGCTGGAAAGAGTTCTGTTCCACACAGGAAAGAGAAAGTATGTGGGACGGAATTTACAGAGTCATAAGGAAAACCGCAAGAAGGGAAAACGATGCGCTCCTCAGGAACCCAGCGGGAGAGACCCTGAGTCCCGAGCAGTCGGCCGAACTTCTTGCAAACACCTTTTACCCAGAAGACTCAACTCTTGTGGAAACATCCCACCACACCCAGCTTAGAGACCGAATACGAGAGGGATCAGACGATCTCCGAGGATTGTCGGCGGACGACCCACCTTTTACACCTGCGGAGCTTGAAATGGTTTTACAAAGTCAAAACCCAAAGAAAGCCCCAGGACCGGATGGGCTGACTGCCGATATATGTACGGCCGCTATCAACTGCAACAGGGAGGTATTTCTCGCCTTGGCGAACAGATGCCTGGCGCTATCGTGCTTCCCTGGGCAGTGGAAAGTGGCACACGTATGCATCCTTCGGAAACCCGGCAAAGACGACTACACCCACCCGAAGTCCTACAGACCCATTGGGCTTCTGTCAGTCTTGGGTAAGATCGTCGAAAAACTCCTCGTCAACAGGCTTCAGTGGCACTTAATGCCAACACTTAACACACACCAGTATGGCTTCATGCCGCAGCGCGGCACCGAGGACGCCCTCTACGCCCTAGTGACGCACGTACGTGCAGAGATAGAAGCAAAGAAGATCGTGCTTCTGGTATCACTGGACATAGAGGGGGCCTTCGACAACGCGTGGTGGCCGGCCATTAAACATCAACTACTCACCAGAAGGTGTCCAAAGAACCTTTACCAAACAATAACATCATACCTGGAGAATCGAAAGGTACAGGTGAATTACGCCCGAGCGAGAAGCGAGAAGGAGACTACCAAGGGATGCGTCCAAGGTTCCATCGCGGGCCCATCACTTTGGAACTTAATACTAGACTCGCTTCTGTCAAAAATTCATAGCTTGGGAGTGTTTTGCCAGGCCTACGCGGACGATGTGGTCCTGGTCTTCTCCGATCACAAGGTCAGTACCCTGGAGCATACAGCAGAAAGGACGCTGGACATTGTGTCCGACTGGGGTAGTCAGAACAAGCTTTGCTTCGCCGCGCATAAAACAAATGCGATGGTGCTGACAAGAAAGCTTAAGTACGACGACCCGGTTGTACACATGTCCGGTGTCCGGCTAAATCTCGTCAAAGAGATTAAGCTTCTAGGGCTGATCATAGACAACAAACTCACTTTCAACGCACATGTTTCCGCCACCTGTAAGAAAGCAGCGGACATCTACAAACAGCTTGCATGTGCAGCGAGAGTGACTTGGGGTCTCAATCGTGAGATTATCAGGACCATATACGTGTCGGTAGTGGAGCCAATAGTGCTATACGCCGCAAGCGCATGGGCGCCTGCAGCTGGGAAACTGATGGTCAGAAATCAGTTAGACTCACTGCAGAGAGGCTTCGTGCAGAAGATCTGCAAGGCGCACCGCACTGTGTCTCTAACATCGGCTCTCGTCCTGTCGGGGCAGTTGCCTCTCGACCTCCGGGTAACGGAAGCCTCCACCTTGTTCTTGGTTAAAAAAGGTCACTCCCACGAGTTCCTACCTCCAGGTAGAGATGTGGAGCGAAAAGTGGGACACCTTCAACAACCACACCCATCGGAACTCATAACCACCGAATACCAGCAACTGGAGGATTTTGATCCCGAAACCATAGAAACCCACCGCATAACCGGTCCCCACATTTACACCGACGGCAGCAAAATAGAAGGGAAGGTAGGAGCTGCCTTAACGTGGTGGAGTGAAGGTAGGGAATCAAAATACAGAACCTTCAGGCTGGAACCGCACAACACTGTCTTCCAATCGGAACTCTACGCGTTGTTCAGAGCCACAAAATTGGTGAAGGATAGCAAAGTGGACACAGCCAGCATACTAAGCGATTCGAGATCATCGCTGGATCTGCTGAGGTGTCCGATGGCAACCCACCAATTGGCTTACGATCTCAAAGAACTCGTGCGTGGAATCCGGGGGGAGGGCAGAGATGTGCGTTTTTTCTGGTTAAGAGCACACGTTGGAACACCAGGGAACGAAAGGGCGGATGAACTGGCGAAAAAAGCGGCGCTCACCAAAAAGACGGCGCCGGACTATGACAAAGTTCCAATCTCCTTCGTCAAAAAACGCATACGCGAGGAGACAGTCAAGAAGTGGCAACAAAGATATGAATCCTCCAGCACAGGATCCGTGACAAAGGTATTCTTCCCAAGCGTCCTGGGCGCGAAAAGAATTACCAGAGACATGGTCCTTACTCCAGCTTTAGTCCAAATATTCACAGGACATGGGGGATTCTCAGCATATCTACACCGCTTCCATCTAAAAGACAGTCCCGCGTGTGTGTGTGACCCATTCACTGAGGAAACAGTCTGGCACCTTCTGTTCGAATGTCCAAGATTTAGCCACGACAGGATGAGGCTGGAGAGTGAGCTGGATATCACCCTGAGCTCGTCGACTCTCAGCTCCATCGTAGAGGGGAAGGCTACAAGACCACCTTTCTTGGAATTCGCGCAGAGGGTCGTCTCAGTCGCCGCTAGAGCCAACTTGTCCACCGCCGTTCACCCAAATCAACCACTAACAAACACACAGACAGCCAACACACACACTTTTACAACACAAACACCCACTCTGACTACCACAACCACAAATACCCAATTAGCCACAACACAAACACTAACTCCTATAAACACACACACGACCGCATCATCAACACTGACATTTACTCCACCATTGACACAACGACAAACATTAACACAAAACCTAACTGTAACAACGACACAAACCCGTAACACAACAACAACAACAATTTCAATGACAAACACTCAAATGACCACATCACCAACATCAACTTTAACATTACTACTGACACAACAACCAGAAACCACCAAATTGACACAATCCCGACCACAAACACATACCACATCCAGTCTAGACCCGACACAAGACCAGTCGCAACAGAATACCAGCATTGACCAAACATCATCTGACACAACTACAACGCAGCAAAAGGGTCCCGAACTCGGCTCCATACCGTGCTTTTTGGCATGGGGAGCAGCAGGTGATCCCGGCATAAGACTACGAGGAGTAGCCCTGTTCATGAACCGGCCGCAAGAAATTTTGGGAGTAAGCTTCTGCAGAGTTAGACCGAGCAAGTCCAAAGTGGCCATACCACCAGGCCTCGCGGCACTAATCAATGGAAGTACGTCTAAGACGAGCATCACGGGCAAGAAATACACCGAGTTGCCTACAATGGAGATCCTCGGTATCCGATGCCGAGTAGTGCGGTTCAAAGACAAACGAATTGCACTGCTCGAGTGGAGAGAGGAGACTCCATTCGCTCAAGCATGCTCGTTACTCCAAGGATTGGGACTGGCCGTTGGACACTCGGCTCGAACCATCAGTGTAGACGCCATGGTCATCGATGGCGAGAGGGGCGAAGTTGCAGACCGCCTTGGATGCATCAAGGCCGCAGAAACGCATGAGGTAATCGTGTACGAGGACAGAGGGGAGACTTTGAGTTACCTTAAGTCCCCAAAGAAGTCGCACACGGTATCGCCTTCAGCCACGCTTAGCGGCTCAGCGCGGATGCAACAGAAAATCGCCGAAGACAGGGAGAGGGTAACACTGAGCAGAAGCACTCCAACGCGACGGGAACAGGAGTCAAGCCGACTTGCTGGGATAAAGACCGGCATTAAAACCTTTCTGAATTCAATTTTCACAGACCGACGTAGTGGGGCAACCCACTCAGACACCTTCAGACCGTCACAGGGTGAGGCTCTCTCTAACTTCCTAAGGAAATCTCCTGGGGAGGCGGGAGAGCTGTCCCCGAAAAAGACCTCAACAAGAGCCGACAAGGGGCAGGTCAAGCCTCCAACTTACACCTCGGTGTCGGGACCCTCCGACCATATATACAATGCGTTCCTCGAATTCTTGGCGATTGTAAGAGCGACAAAGCAGGTCAATACCCTGACCTGTAAGAAGATCTTGCAATCGTTCAAATCACAGTCTGAGGGACTGCTGAGGGTCCTGCTCGAGGAGGCAGAGGCTGCTGTATACGACAACCGCGAATCCCGACTCATCATGGGCCGCATGAGGAAGTCGTATATGGCGGCTTACAACGCCACTGTCGGCTTCGTTACACAAAATGAGTCAGAATCGGAAAGGAAAGGAAAGCCGGTCTTCAACACACCTGACGAGGACCCTATTGTGGTGGTTGCCAGATGTACGGAGATAATGCTGGACGACAAAATTCTCGAGATGGCCCAAACCATCTCGGGAACTGCCACTACAATGGACTGGAACATCCAAAACATCAAGTGGGTAAACGGGGTTCCGGGGTGCGGTAAAACGACATGGGTGGTGAGTCACTTCGATGGGGAGAACGACGTGGTAGTAACCACGACGACCGAAGCAGCCAAGGACCTAAGAGACAAACTCGTGCACCGTATAGGCGAGAAAGCCAAGACTAAGGTGCGAACTATGGCTTCCGTCCTAGCAAATGGTTTCAGGAGGGGAGTCAGGTGCCACCGACTACTGGTGGATGAGGCCCTCATGAACCATTTTGGGGCCATAGTTATGGCTGTTAAGTTGTCGGGTGCGGACGAAGTTGTCCTCATCGGGGATGTTAACCAGTTGCCATACTTGGACAGAGAGAACCTATTTCCACTCAGGTATACCCGTCCAGGTATGGTGGCCACAATAACCCAGGAGTTGCTCTGTACTCACCGGAACCCCATGGATGTAGCAAACGCGCTCAGCGACATCTACGGTGGGATCTACTCGTCCAAGACCTGTACGAGTAAGATTCACTCACTGAGGGTGTATCACGGGAGCGGACATCCCGAACAAATCCCAGAACACGTTGTTCCTGGTCCACACACAGGAGGAGAAATCCACCCTGGGTGAACAGGGATACGGATCTGGCGAGGGTTCCCGCATTCTGACCATACACGAATCTCAGGGTCTCACCTATGAGCGCGTGGTCATCATCAACTCCCGCAAAGGCAGAATCCAAATCCACGACAGCGTCCCTCATGCGGTAGTGGCTGTGTCGAGACACACAACCAGCTGTGTCTACTACACTGACGACGCAAGTGACGCCATCGGCCGGTTTGCCAAAAAAGCTATGGGTGCACCGACTCAAACAGTTGTCGACTATAACCTAAAGACAGCTATGCTGCACCGTAACATGGCGATCGTGGAGGCGTTGTTGACTCTCCGGAAAACTGCAACCTCATTTCCTATCCATCCACAATAGTACAATAGTCAGTAGGTAATTAAGTATGCATGTATAGTTAAGTTAAGACTGGAAAAAAAAAAAAAAAAAAAAAAAAAAAAAAAAAAAAAAAAAAAAAAAAAGCCGCCACGGGTCCCCGAGTTCCGAGCACCGAGAGCCGGCACGTAGTATTAAGAAAAAAAAAAAAAAAAAAATTAGTTTAAGTATTTCATAGTTTTGTGACCCCCGGCCATTGGCGCCCTATCGAGGAGTCGAGTGATCGGGCGCCGAGAGGCTGGGGGCTGGTCTTACCTTGATTCTCTGTAGAATAAAATCCTTCTTAGTTTTAGTTTGTTAAACCTAATATTATATTTTATAAAGGGTGATGGACCCTACTTCTTTTAATTAAATTTTCAAAAAAATGTAATAACATAATTGTGACGGCTCCAATAGAGCGGAGTTACCCAAAATAAAAAGCAGGAATGTAAAAATAAAGCGAAAATATATTTTTAGTAAAAAGGGCGCGGACCACAGGTTCGCGGTAGTTTCATTGTATAAAAAAAAAAAAAAAAAAAAAAAAAAACCTAACCTAACCTAACCTAACCCAGTTGCACTCGGTCTCTCGAGCTGGAAGCAGCAAAAACCACGCGCTCCGCATATAAAAAATCTTTTAAGTGGGTTTTTTCAACCCAATTTTGACGTGTAAAGTGTCGTTAGTCTCAGAAAAGTGACCCGCATAAAGTGCCGTGTTTTGTTTCAACCGGATTGCAGTGCTGTGAAAGTTGCCTCTGAAAAACCTCAACTTTAGAGGTTAAGTGCAAAAGTGAAACACTGGAAACCGAAACGCTGCCGAAACAAGAGCGACGACATACCTCTTTTTCATCAAAATCCGGTGGCCATTTTGGTCCTTGACCACCTGGACCACCTCGAACCATCGAGTCATCACGCCTGAAGGAGATATTCAGGTTTTTCCAAAAAACACGTGGCCTGAAAAATCGGAAGGAGAGGAGATAGCGCCGTGGAATTTTGCACCTACCAAGACCCGCATACTACAAGGCGAGTGCAAGTTAAATTAGAATTTTTGCCCCCCCACAAACTTTAATATTACTATTAGAAGATCGCAACTTTGGACCTTAATAACTCCAGAAGGAAGAAAGTTTTTGAAAATCCGCTACTGCAGTCCGTTGCGCGCTCATTAGTTGACCTTAAGTTCTTAGTTTTAGATTTTTTAGACAACCCAGATTTCTTTGGCAATTAAAAAACTATAAAAAACTTAAATTTGCAATTTAAATATCAGAAAATAGTCCAAAATTTTTTCTTTCAATACAGTCTTCTAGTAGCTTATTTACAGATAATATTCACATTTTTTGCGAAATTTTAGCTTAATTAGTGCCAAAGATATCGATTTTTATATGTTTTTTGCTCATAAATCCTAATAAATAGGAAAAATTCAAAATTTTATTGTGTATTTGTATTTACTAGGTATATTTGGACCCACCTAAGCCGAAACTCGGCCTAGATCGGGACGGAATCGCCGATTTTGATAAAAGTCGGCCATTTTTGTTGAGTGGGATACTCGTTTCTTTCTAGGATATCTCCCAAACCGTGTGTCGCACGAGGCTGTGGTTTTGGATATTGGAAGCGGTATAAATTGTATTTTGACGCGAAATAGTTTTCAGGCGTTTTCAGGCTGAAAAATTTTTCAGGCCTGAAACCTATTTCTCGGGACAGGGCAGGTGGAGCTGATCTGTACATTGAAAACCCGGACTCAATACGACTATTTGTAGTCGAGATATACTTGTTTTAAGTTGACGTTTGACAGATCGGCGGCCATCTTGTTTTTATTGTAACGGCTCTAACTCCTGAACCCGCTGGGATATTTTCATTCTGTTTTCGGTTTTATACTCAGGGGCTTACTATCTACCCCACTCCCAAGTTTCAGGAGAATTGCAGCTGAAAATTTTCAGGTTCCTGAAAATTGTTTCAGTGAACGGAGTAGGTCAAGCTGATATCAGCGAGTCCAAACTCGAGTTGTCTGCGACTTATAAAACCGGAGTTATCACTGGCCAAAACCTGTCTTTGACAGCTACGGCGGCCATTTTGAAAATTTTAAAACACCTATAGCTTCGGAACGGTGGGTCGTAGAGGACTGGGGTTTCTTTTATTGACTCTGGCTGGACGTCAGCTACTCTGGGAGGGTCGTTTCAGGAATTTTCAAGAGGTATAGATTTTCAGTGCTGAAAATCGGCTCAGTGGATAGAGCTCATCAAGCCCATTAATTTAAGCCCAAGCGCGGGACGATTCGGCCCTGGGGTTCGGAGGATAAGCCTAGTATCCGTTTCTTGGGTGGCTATCCTGGCGAATATCCCAAAATTTTGGACAGCTCTATCTCCGGAACCCTTAGGGCTACGGGGACCGTGTTTGGTATGGTTTTGAAGGGCTCGGGGAGACCTATCTGCTGAGATTAGTAAAGTGACTCTACATAGAGAAAAATTAATTTTTTTGAATAAAACCGACATTTTTGGATTTAGAGGCGACTTTCCTTGAGCGGGGACCTCCTTAGCCCTTAAACAGTTATTTTTAAGTTGACAGAGCCTTTAAATAATTCATATTGACTCTGGTAGAGACTAACTCTACATAGATTACGGAGGCTTTATTGAGCCGAACTGTAAGCTTGTTCTCTTTACGACATTTAAAAATTATTTTAGGCTTATACTATTTTATATTTACATTTTGACTGCTCGCACTTTTTACACTGTGAGCAGTTTTTATTTCGACACTCACACGCACTATTGTGTGTTGTTTTTTGAGTATCTTACCCATATTTGACGCATTCCTCTAACCATGTTTGCTAGAACGCCGACAAAACCCACTGACAAAATGGAGAAAGAGAAAACTCCGCCAAGGACCCAAACACTTTCGTCTGGTGCTGGACGCAGTAGTGTTGAGAAGACAAAATCTCCGCCAAAAACGCAGACTCTCTCGTCTAACGTTAGACGAAGCGTTGAAAAATTAGAGGCCACGGGATCGGAGACGCAAAACTTAACTCCAGCTACCGGTAAGATTGACGCACAAATTCTTCCGAGACAGGTCATCTCAAATAGATTGGCGGAGGCCAAAGCCAATGTTATCAAGGCCAAAACGAACATCAATAACTCTCGGAACATAAAAACAGATATAAAAACGAGCGTTCTTGAAGCTGTGGACAAATTGTTTCAGATAGTGAGAGAGGCGGACGCTGAGATTAAAAGACTCAAGAGGACCAGAGAGACTTCCACATCGGAAGTAGTAGACAACTCTCAGGAAATCTTAAAAAAGACGCCTCCAAAGGAGTCTGGTGTGAGTCATAGTTTAATCTTGGCGCAATTAAAAGAGCAGAGCCGGCTACTCGCGGAAAACGGTACGAAAATTGACGAGCTAAAAGGAAAAATGGAGCAGCAACACCAACTCCTGAGCTCCAAAACCTACGCAGAGGCAACGGAAAACCGACCCACCATGCACTCACCTCCGAAAAATGCACTACACTCTGTGGTTGTCACGTCGCAGGACGAAGAAGACACCGGAGATCAAGTGCTCACAAAAGTGAGAGAGGCGGTGAATGCCAAAGAAGGGTGGATCAGGGTTGAAAGGACTCGGAAGGGAAGAGACAGGAAGGTGATCATGAGCTGTAACACAGCAGAAGACAGAAAGAAAGTAAAGGAGAGGATAGAAAGTGCTGGAAAGAATCTGGTAGTGGAAGAGGTAAAGAACAGAGACCCCCTCCTGAGGCTTGCGGGCGTCCTGTCGGCACATACCGACGAGGAGATCCTGAAGGCCTTCAGGAAACAAAATCGGGGTATCTTCCACGACCTTAAGGAAGAAGAAGATAGGGTGGAAATTAGATACAGAAGGAGAGCCCGAAACCCGCTTACTAGCCACATCGTCCTCAGTGTTTCCCCTGTGGTATGGAAACGAGCGACCGAGGCCAGATCAGTCTACATGGACCTCCAAAGAATATGGGTGTTTGACCAGTCGCCGCTGGTGCAATGTTCAAGGTGCCTCGGGTACGGACACAGTAAGAGGTACTGCGTAGACCCAGCAGACCTCTGCAGCCACTGTGGGGGACCGCATCTCAGGGAGCAATGCCCGGAATGGCTTGCTGGAGGCGAACCAAGCTGAGCCATTACAGAATCCTGCAATAAATCAATTCCGATAAAAAATAATGTTGAGACACTTACCTTACCATGGTGGTCGGAAGAGCTCGCGAAGATGAAGCAAGAAGTCACCACTAGGAAACGCAGAATCAGGAACGCCGCACCGATACGACGACAGGGGGTTGTAAACGCGTACCTTAAAGCCAGAGACGAATACGAGTCGAGAGCCAAGGAGGCCCAGATCGAAAGCTGGAAAGAGTTCTGCAGAAAGCAGGACAAAGAGAACTTGTGGGAAGGGATCTACCGAATTATGGGTAAAACAGCCAAGAGGGAAGAAGATGTGCCCCTGGTAGTTGATGGCGCCACCCTTGACGCAAAAGGCTCGGTGGAACTGTTGGCCCGAACTTTCTACCCGGAAGACCTAAGGGAGAACGACAACCAGACGCATCGGGACATACGGAACAGTGCTGCAGTCGTGAACCTTCAGCCATCCGAGGATCAGAATGACCCCCCGTTCACGGTTGCGGAATTGCTTACTGCACTGGATTCCCTGAACCCTAAAAAAGCACCTGGCGCCGACGGATTCACTGCAGACATCTGCAGCCATGCCATCAAGAACGATATGAAACTTTTCCTGGGAGTACTTAACAAAAGCTTAGAGCTCCACTATTTCCCGGTTGTATGGAAGGAAGCTACAGTCATAGTACTGAGGAAACCAGGAAAAGAATCATACACAAACCCCAAGTCCTATCGCCCCATAGGACTGCTGCCGGTGATGGGTAAAGTGTATGAAAAGATGTTGGTCGCCAGAATGAAATACCACCTGTTACCAAAACTGAACACAAATCAGTTTGGATTCATGCCCCAAAAGAGCTGCGAAGACGCCCTCTATAAACTGATGCAGCATATAAACTTGAAACTCGACGAGAAGAAAGTCATAACCGTCGTGTCATTGGATATAGAGGGCGCCTTCGACAGCGCCTGGTGGCCAGCGATCAGAGTCCAGCTGGCAAAAAGGAACTGCCCCTTAAATATCAGGAAGGTTATGGACAGTTACCTTGACCAAAGGAAAGTTACGGTGAGATACAATGGCGCTACATTCACTAAGGCGACCAACAAAGGATGCGTTCAAGGGTCTATAGGCGGGCCCATACTATGGAACGTGCTACTGGATTCGCTGCTGAATATCCTCGAGGCTGAGGGACACTACGTGCAGGCATTCGCCGACGACGTCGTCATGGTATTCGATGGTCATACGGCTCAACACGTACAGAGACAAGCCAATGCCGCTCTCGAACTTGTTCGGGTGTGGGGTGTCGAAAATAAGCTCAAATTCGCGCCTCACAAGACCAATGCAATGGTAATCACGCGCAAGCTTAAATTCGACACACCGCACCTGCACATGGGAGGGATCGACATTGGAATGTCCAAAGAAATTAAGATGCTGGGAGTGACATTGGACGAAAAACTCACATTCAATGCGCATGTAGGTAATGTGTGTAAAAAGGCCATCAACATTTACAAACAGTTAGCAAGAGCGGCTAAAGCTAGCTGGGGCCTCCACCCGGAGGTAATTCGTACAATATACACAGCGACCATCGAGCCCATCATATTGTACGCGGCGAGTGTATGGGCACCGGCTGTTGAAAAGCTAGGAGTACAAAAGCAGCTCAGAACGGTGCAAAGAGGCTTCGCACAAAAAATGTGCAAGGCTTATCGCACGGTCTCCCTGAACTCAGCGTTGGTTCTCGCAGGAGTACTCCCACTTGATCTTCGTGTACGCGAGGTAGCCTCGCTATACAGGATCAGGAGGGGGGAGCCCTTGCCTGAACTGGGGGACAGGGAGATCGAGCGACAAATGCCGGCAATCAATGCACCACACCCCGCGACACTTGCAGACATTGAATTAACATGCCTTAAAAGCCGGAGTGACGTGGACGCAAACAGTGGCTGTGCAGTAAAAATATTTACGGACGGCAGCAAGATCGGGGGAAGGGTCGGCGCGGCGCTGTCTATTTGGGAGGGCGAAGCGGAGACTAAAACCGTCAAGATTTGCTTGCCGTCATACTGCACGGTGTACCAAGCAGAGCTGCTAGCTGTATGCGAAGCCACGAGGCAAATAAGGAAACAAAAGGCTTCAACATTCGGAATCTATAGTGACTCAATGGCGGCACTACAAACAGTGACAAACCTCGGCTCCCTCCATTCACTTGCTGTTGAAACTCGCGAGAACATTGCAAACCTTTCTCGACAGAACAAAGCTGTGACCTTGTACTGGATAAAGGCACACGCAGGATTGGAGGGTAACGAAAGGGCAGACCAACTCGCCAAGGAAGCCGCCACGGTGTCAAATAAGAGAAAACCCGATTACGACTTCTTCCCCGTCTCATTCGCGAAGCGACAGCTCCGGCTGGAGTCGATTCGCGAATGGGATGCGAGGTACAAATCCGGAGAGGTCGCTGGGATCACAAAAATCTTTTTTCCGGAAGTGACTACTGCCTATAGTGTCATACGCAAATTTGAGCCGACGTGCCTGAGCACGCAACTATTTACAGGCCACGGGGGACTCTCAGAATACCTATGCCGCTTCCGGTGTAAAGAGAGCCCCTCCTGCACTTGTGACCCCGAAATAAAGGAGTCTGTTCCCCACGTCATATTGGAATGCCCAGTGTTCGAATACGAAAGACTCAAGATCGAAAACCTTCTTGATACAAAGCTAACAGAAGATAAAATTAAAAGCATAATGTTGAGTAAAGAAAGGGAACTGTTTATAAACTACTGCTTAAAAATAATGGAAAATGTCGTAAAGAGAAACAAGTAATAAAGAGTATGATGACCGTATATTATAGAATATAAAGTACATCATACAACAAACTATAAAGTAATCATGTTAATATAGAAATAAGCATTGTAGATAAGATAAAAAATAAGACCCTAAATGTTAAACTAGAAGAGTAAGAAAATAGTGTTAAATGTATACTGGGCATAGGAAAACTGAAATTGTCAAAAAAGCCGGATCCCTGAAATAAAAAATAACATGTAATTAGTATTAAATCTAGAGTTAAACATAGCATTAAGATAGAAATAATTAAGCATGTAAACTAGATCTGTAAGAAAAACAATGTAAACTGAAGTTATTAAATAAAAAGAAATTGCGTATGTTGTACACCTGAATCCCAAATAAAGAGAATAAAATAGAGTAGTTCGAATAGATAGAAAATAGGCCGGAATCCCACCGGTATAAGCATGTAAGAGATAGAATGAAAGAAAGATAAAGTATGCGGAATAAAAGTGCGAGAGGAATACTTGATAGAACTGGAATGAAAGAGTGCCATTAGCTAAAATAGACTCTGACGTGAGTTAGAGGAATTAGAATTTTTTTAATATAAAAAAAAAAAAAAAAAACCTAACCTAACCTTTTTTTTTTTTTTTTTTTTTTTTTTTTTTTTTTTTTTTTTTTTGATCTCGCTGGGAAAAAAATGCATGACGCATACCCGCCCCTTGGAGGAATGGGGACGGGCTATGTGGGACTCCCCGGAATGTTCCGGTATACCCACTAAAATAACCCAGCGGCACTCCCGCATCGTCTGTTTGGAGGAGGACTGGGAAACTGGCACAGCCTTTACGCCCAGTCCTCCGCCGACGACCGCCCGCCTTTACAGCGGGGCCTTCACGCCCCTCCCTTAGTGGAGGGGCCCGGGAATGACCACGTGCTCGGCCATTCCCGCCCGACGGGGTGGTGACTAGTGCAATGCGAGCGAAGGCGCCCCCGCGCCTGTCGCCCGCTAGTCACCACCAGGTGGTGGGAGGAGACGATCGTACAACCGCCTTCTCCCACCCCTTCTTCGCCTGCGGAGCGGCGGCGCGAGAGGATCGTCCTCCCGCGCACGCTCCGCCGCCTCCTTTTGCGAAATCACGACCTCGCAAAAGGAGGCAACCGCCGCCCAGGCCTCCTCACTTCCCAGCATGGAGTTGACCACACTGGGAAGTGAGAGGTCCTGCCCAATCACTCCTATCAGGGCACGGCGCAGATCTGCCCAGGCTGGGCACACCTCAAGGGTGTGCTGCGCCGTGTCCTCCACTGCTCCGCAGTCATGGCACGCCGGGGTTTCCTCCCTCCGGATCCGGTGCAGGTGCGTTCCGAAACAACCATGTCCGGACAACACCTGCACCAAACGGAACGAGAGGAAACCATGTGGCCGCTCGAGCCAGTCTTGCAAGACTGGACCGAGCGCGTCCAGCGTCCGGCGTCCAAAGGCGGCGGTGGCGAGGTCCTCCGTCCAATGGAGGACGATAGCGTCCCTCGCCTCCCGCCGCACTGCCTCCCGCTCTTCCGCGGCGGGGCGCTCCCCGAGCGCCTTCCGCCGCGCCGTCCAATCGTACACTCTGGCGAGAACCCATGCCTCCAACTCCCAGGGAGGGGTGCCCGCCAGAGCGCACGCCGCCGAGAAGCCCACTGAGCGGTAGGCTCTCGCCACCCGCAGTGCAATGGCCCTTTGGGGCCTGCGGATGGCGGTCGCGTTCTCCCTCCTGTTGAGGGAGTCCGCCCAGATGGGCGCCCCGTAGAGGGCCATACTCTTTAGGATGCCGGCATAGAGGCGCCGGCATCGATCCTTCGGCCCTCCCAAGTTTGGGAGGAGCCATGAGAGGGCGTCCGCGGCTTTCAGCAGGCGCGTCGACAGCCCGCTGAAGTGCGGGCCGAAGCGCCACCTGCTGTCTAGCACGAGGCCCAGATACTTCATCTGGGCCCCGACCCCTATCCGGACGCCCTCCACGACAATGTGGGCGTTCGGAGGGCAGCGCTGCCGAGGCCCGTGAAAGAACACGGCCTCGGTCTTGTTCAGCGCTACCCTCAGTCCAAGCTGGCGGATCCTACCTGCCACCAAGGATCCGCCAGCCGAGGCCAAACAGGCCGCCTCCCCAAAGTCCCTCCCCCGGGTAACGAGGAGAGTGTCATCCGCGTAACAGATGACACTCGTGCCCTGGAGGAGGGTGCCCCGCAGGAGCCAGTCGAATGCGATGTTCCACAAGGGGGGCCCTAGCACCGACCCCTGTGGAACACCGCACTCCGCTCCGTAGCGCCTGATCCTGGCCGTCTTGTCCACCAGGAGGACCTCTCTGTCCTCCAGGTAGCTGGCCAGGATCGCCCGCAGATATGGAGGCACTCCGTGGTACCGGAGTGCCTCCAATATGGTCGAGTGGGGCACGGAGTTGAAGGCGTTGGCGATGTCGAACGACACCGCCAACACTCCGTCCCCCAACTCGAACGACTCCTGCACATGGCCCCTGAGTAGGGCCAACGCGTCGACCGTCGAACGCCCTCGGCGAAATCCGAATTGGGCGTCCGACAGGTCAGGCCCTACCTCCCGCAGGTGGCTATTTAGCCGGGTGGCAATGATCCCCTCGAACAATTTACCGACCTCATCGAGCAGAACGATGGGCCGGTATGCCGAGGGGGAGTCCACCGGGCGTCCCTCCTTCCGGAGGAGGCACAACTGCCCCTCCTTCCACGGTTTCGGGAACCTCCCAGCCGTCAGACACGCGCTTAAGAGGTCCCGAAACCTATCCTCTGTTGTAGTATATCTGTGGTTACTGTCATGTAGTTTGTGTCTATGAATAAAGTCAGTTGTTGTCAAGATCTCGAGGTGTTCCATTAATTTATAACATGGTGGCAGCGGTTTTGCGATAAATTGCTATTTTACGTTGTTAAAATTCAATAACATTGACAATTGCGAGCATTGGCCGCATTTTATAACGTATGATATTGATTTTTGCTGAAAATCACAAGGATTACAGTGTTCTATGATGGAACACGCGCGGCCGCCATCAGAATTAAACTTGGACGGCGCTGGTGGGCCTGTTGGCCGCGCTGATTCTTGGAAAAAGTGGAGACAACAATTCCTCCTGTTTGTTAAGGCATCAGGAGTACACACGGAACCATCGAGTGTCCAAGCTAGTTTATTAGTAAATCTTATTGGTTCGGAAGGATTTGACGTGTATCAGACATTTACTTTCGAGAAAGAAGATGAACGTGATGACGTAAATGAGTTATTGAAAAAATTCGATACCTATTTTGGAGCAAAATCGAACGTTACTCTCATCCGGTACAAGTTTTTTACCCGAAATCAAGAAGATTGTGAATCTATCCAACAATACGTCACGGCATTGCGTCTATTGAGCAAAAAATGCGAGTTTTCGTCATTAGAAGATGATCTGATCAAAGATCGTATTGTGTGCGGCATTCGTCAAGGTGCAGTCAGAGATAGACTGCTCAGATGCGAAGATCTAGATCTGGACAAGGCGATGAAGATCTGTCTCGCTATGGAGGCCTCGCAGGAGAGCGAGCTCCAAATGTCGAGTGCTGGTGTTAGCGGCGAGGGCACAGCGCATGTCAACAGTGTAGGATTCAGGGGACGCGGCCGAGGGGCAGGTTGCCCCAGGCGCCCCTGGAGTCGACAGGAGCCACCGCGGGCGCAGAGTAAAAGCACGGCGGGACGCTCTGGCGGCGCTGGGCGTAGGCGCGGGCACACCTTCAGCGCGCCCCAAGAACAGCGCGTGCAGGTGGCGCCGCCGGCTCCGTGCGCGGCCTGCGGAGGCCTAGGATGCGCGAGCGGTGACGTGTGTGCGGCGCGTTGGATCATCTGCTATTCGTGCGGTAATCAAGGGCATTTCGCGCGCAATTGTAAGTTGAATTATTTCAATCGTAATAGTGGCCGTAATCGAGTTGATCGGGTGTATGAAGGTGAGTGCGATGATGATGATATTGATCATAGTGAGTCGAAAGATGATATGTTTTTTATCTCGACCATCGGGGTCGGCAGCGAGAGTAGTGGTTCCGACAACTGGTTCCAGGAACTCTTGTGCACAAACGGCGGCGGCGTTGAAATCTTTAAATTAGACACAGGAGCCGATTTCAATGTATTATCTTATCGCAGATTTCGTGAGCTAGGTCTTGATGAATCGCTTATTATTAAAAAGAAGATACCTGTTTATGACATCTACCGGCACCTGGTGACAAACCGACGCAACAGTAACGCGCGGCGAGAGATGCATCGATCTGCTAGCATCAATCCTCGCTAGTTCCAGACCAACGGGCGAGATGGCGCTGCTCCGCCTGTATAAAACGAAGTCACGCAGCCAAACGCGACTCTTCAACAGAATCTCTCGTTAGCATAAACTCTTAATTAATATAAAATATATTGAATTCATAACGGTTTTCCAATGTAATTAGAAGCATTGTTTTAAAGAATATAATATTGTACACCAGGAAGAATCGCCTTATTTTCACCCTGAAGAACCCACGAACCAAACATTGGTCCTTCGAGCCGGATAGAAGAAGAATCAGCAGAGGTTTGGCAATCCTTATCGTTCCTTTCCTTCTCCTCCTTTTATTTGTGCTAAAACTGTGACTAATTACAGGTAATTCGCCTTAGGTTCGCGTAATCACACCAAGGTGTTTGCAGGAAAACAGTGAGTACCCTTATCTTCATAAATTGCCAAAATGAGTCTAGGTTCGGAAGATATAGGTAAAGTTTCAATACGTAATAAATCTCCTATACCAGTGTTACAAAGTGCTAACGATCAGATTCAAGATTTAAATAAAAAAAGGGGTACAATAAAGGGTAGATTGACACTTTTTACGAGATTTGTAACTTCCCTTGTCAGTGTACCGTTAAACGATAAAAAATTACGGAATTAAGGTTAAGAACTGATGGTGCTAAATCATTAATGCAAGACTTTAACTATATTCAAAGTTCTATAGAGGAATTAGTTTCAGAAAAAGAATTATCTCAGCAAATAGATATTCGTGAATCCTTTGAAAATTCCTACTATACGGTATTTACAGAAGTTGACTGTTTATTGCAAAGCGTTAGTAATCCTAGTTCTGCTGTTAGTGATAAATCTAAGTGCAACTCAAACCCGTTAGTTAAATTGCCCACTATAACTTTGCCTTCATTTGATGGGTCATACAATGCGTGGCTTGAGTTTAGAGATACCTACCTTTCATTGATCCATAAATCTACACAACTTGATGAAATTCAAAAGTTCCATTATTTAAGATCTGCTCTAACAGGGAATGCCAGTCAGGTGATAAAATCATTAGAGTTTTCATCTGGAAACTACATAATAGCATGGGATTTGCTTAACCATAGATTTAACAACAGTAACTTATTAGTGCATAATCATGTAAAAGCGTTATTTTCTTCGCAATCGATGTCAAAGGAATCACCTCATCTTATTAGAAAATTAATCGATACAGTGCTTAAGAATTTACGTGCGTTAAAGACGCTCGGGGAACCCACAGAGTGGTGGGGCCAAATCTAATTTAGAAACAATTGTAAAAATAATGAGGGTAGTAAGGACAGCGCATTAAGATCTGAACCTTCTGACTCATCCGCAGTTCTACATACGCAAGCTTATTTATGTTCCGAACGTGATAACGGGTATCATAGGGTAAAGTCTGAGTTATTAGATAACGCTTTATTGTCAACTGCCATCATTGAAGTCGCGGGCAATGACGACAAGTATCATAAGGCACGCGCTTTAATTGACAGTGGCAGTCAGCATAGTATAATTTCTGAGTCACTACGTAAAAAATTAAATTTAAAGTCGATACAGTCCGCTTATCAAATCGTAGGAGTGGGACAGTCGGTCTCACATTCCGCTCAGTTATGTGAAATCAAACTTAGATCTCTAAACGACAATAACTATCATACAAATATTAAATGTTTGGTCCTACCCACTATAACAAATATGATACCTACTTTTAAAATAAATTCTAACAAATTAAAAATACCTAACGGATTAAATCTAGCAGACCCTACTTACTGCATACCGTCAAATATAGATTTATTGTTAGGAGTTGACCAGTTTTGGGATTTAATAATCGAAGGCAGAATTCGCTTAAGTAACGGACCTTATCTTCAAAATACCAAGTTAGGATGGATAGTCGCTGGCCCCATTTACTTTGAACCTAGGCGCATTATTCCTGTTCAATGTAACTTTACTCAAACTTTAGAAATTGGGGAACAGTTAAGAAAATTTTGGGAGATAGAGGAAGTGTCATGCCAAAATAATAACTTTTATTCACAGGAAGAACAAGCCTGTGAGAAACTATTTATAGATACAACTAAACGTTTAGCCGATGGTCGGTTCTCTGTGCGCATACCGTTTAAAGATTCGATAAATAAGCTTGGTGACAGTTATGAAACCGCTAAAGGACGGTTTCTGTCACTAGAGCGAAAACTCGAACGTAATAGTCAGTACAAAAAAATGTATAATGATTTTATGAAGGAATACCTAAGTCTGGGACACATGACTCGCATTGAACATTACCCACCAAATAATTATTTTCTACCCCACCATGGTGTATTTCGTGAAGACAGTGTCACAACAAAGCTACGTGTGGTGTTTAATGCTAGTCAACCGACATCATCGGGAAAGTCGCTTAACGATATCCAGATGACAGGCCCTCCTTTACAAAATGATTTGTTTGCGATTCTTTTGCGTTTCCGTCAATATAACTACGTTGCGTGTGGTGACATAGAAAAGATGTTCAGGCAAGTGTTAATACAGGAGGATCAAAGACATTTACAGATGATAATCTGGCGTGAGTGCCCTTCTGAACCACTTTCTGTATATAAACTCAACACCGTGACATATGGTACTGCGTCTGCACCCTATCTTAGCATGCGATGCGTTAGACAGTTAGGGCATGAATGCACTGACGCAGATATTTCGCGTACACTCTTAAATGACATGTACGTTGATGACTGTATTTTCGGGAATGATGATAAAACTGAATTAATACGAATTTGTAAAGGTGTTATTGAAGTATGTAAGTCAGGTTGTTTACCGTTAAGAAAGTGGGTATTTAATTCAGACGAAATCGCAAAGGAAATAATTAAAAATGATTACAGTCAGTCGAAACATTTCACACTAAATGAGAATAGTTCTAATAAAACTCTGGGCCTAGGTTGGTTGAACAATGATGATAATTTCCATTTCACTTCAAAAATAAAAGAAATCTCAACTCCGACAACTAAACGCTTAATTTTATCGGTTGTGTCACAAGTATACGATCCTTTAGGATTACTTAGCCCTGTTATAATCAAAGCAAAGATACTACTACAAAAACTGTGGTTGTGCAAACTAGATTGGGACGACGAAGTACCGCTTGACATTAAAGATAAGTGGGAAAAGTTTGTTACTTCATTATCCGCATTACATGATATTCGAGTCCCTCGTCACATAATATGTACAAATTCTGACCGAACAGAGTTACACATATTCACTGATGCCAGTGAAACCGCATACGGCGCGTGTGCATACGCCCGTAGCTTTAGCGAGACCGGGGACGTCACAGTGACACTGATTTGTTCGAAGAGCCGCGTCGCTCCTGTCAAACCAGTTAGCATACCGCGTTTAGAGTTGTGTGGCGCGCTCGTCGGCGCAATAATATTAGAACGAATAACAAAAGCTCTCAAGCTAAACTTTGATAAGATATTTTGTTGGACGGACTCGACTATTGTGTTGGGCTGGTTAAGAATGTCGCCTCAACAGTTAAAGCCCTTTGTTCAAAATCGTGCAGTGCAAATTAGTGAATATAGCAGCAATGCAAAATGGCTGCATGTCGATGGGAAACATAACCCAGCCGATTTAGTTTCTCGAGGTACCAGTCTGAACGACTTAATACAAAATAAAAAGTGGTGGAATGGACCCTCCTTTTTATGGGAAAAGGTAACGGAGTTTCAAACATTCGACACACCACATACCTTTCAAGATAGTTTGCCAGAATTAAGAACAAAACAAACAACAGTCACCATGGTTTGTGATGGTTCTGGTGGAGATTTTAAAAGGTTCTCTTCATTTTGCAAACTACAACGCGCCTATGCATTTGTTTTAAGATTTATTCACAATATTAAACCAGTAAACAAGCTTGATCGTTTGACAGGTCCCTTATCAGTGGAAGAGTTAACTAACTCATTGAATCTCATAATAAAAAGAATTCAATTAGAATCATTTCCAGATGAACATCACGCTTTAGTAAATAAATTACCAATTAAATCAACTCGTAACTTATTAAGTTTAACTTTATTTTTAGATGACAAAGGCATTATCCGAGTGGGAGGTAGATTGTCTAATTCGCCTGACTTCTCATTTAACAAAAAGCATCCCATGTTATTGTGTGGTAAGCATTACGTCACTCAACTTATTTTCAAGCTAGAGCATTTGAGGTTATTACATGCTGGTCCGCAACAGCTGTTAGCCCATTTAAGAGAGACCTGGTGGCCCTTGTGTGGTAGGAACTTAGCTAGGAAAATTATACAACAATGCAAAATGTGCACGCGCATGAAAGGTGAAACAGTGCAACCAATCATGGGAAATCTACCGCAGGAAAGGATCACTATTGACTTCCCTTTCATAAACAGCGGTGTTGATTATGCAGGACCACTTTATATTTTAAACCGGAAAGGCAGAGGCTCTAAACTTGAAAAGTGCTATCTATGTTTATTTGTTTGCTTTGCTACTAAGGCCTTGCACTTGGAACTTGTCACTAATCTAACCTCAGAGTATTACATTTTAGCTCTAAAGCGGTTTATTTCCCGGAGAGGAAAACCACATTGCATATTTTCTGACCACGGTAGGAATTTTGTAGGAGCTAAAAGGGAACTTACAACTTTCTTATCTAGGGAGTCTCAACCTATTATTGATTATGCTTCATCTAATGGTATAGAATTTAAATTTATACCACCTTATGCACCTCATTTTGGCGGTTTATGGGAGGCAGGGGTAAAATCCTGTAAGCATCACATTGCACGGGTGTTAGGCAATAGTCACTTAACCTACGAGGAGTTCAGTACGGTTCTAGCACAAATAGAAGCTGTCCTGAATTCCCGTCCTATGTACTGTCTGTCCCCAGATCCATCAGATTATACCCCCCTCACACCTGCACACTTCCTGATTGGCCGACCGCTAACCTCACATGCGAGCGAAGACGTTGCCAGTACTCCACTACACGCACTATCCCGCTACCAGCGCATCGAACAACTGAGGCAACACTTCTGGAGGCGATGGTCATCAGAGTACATCGGAGAACTACAGACCCGCACAAAATGGAAGCAGTCAAAAGGAGTTTTAGCACCCAACACTTTGGTGCTCATAAAAGATGATAACCTCCCACCGCTGAAATGGCGTTTGGGACGAATATTGTCTGTGTTCCCAGGGAAAGACGGCGTACCCCGAGTGGCCAGTATCCGGACAGCTAATGGGGTCATCGAGAGGGCATTCTCAAAGATCTGCCCTTTGCCCTCCACCAATGATGAGGAAGCAGCAGCCACGCAGCCTGAACCAGGACATTGAGAGCAGCTGTGGAGCTCTCAAGGCCCGCCGGCATGTTTATGACATCTACCGGCACCTGGTGACAAACCGACGCAACAGTAACGCGCGGCGAGAGATGCATCGATCTGCTAGCATCAATCCTCGCTAGTTCCAGACCAACGGGCGAGATGGCGCTGCTCCGCCTGTATAAAACGAAGTCACGCAGCCAAACGCGACTCTTCAACAGAATCTCTCGTTAGCATAAACTCTTAATTAATATAAAATATATTGAATTCATAACGGTTTTCCAATGTAATTAGAAGCATTGTTTTAAAGAATATAATATTGTACACCAGGAAGAATCGCCTTATTTTCACCCTGAAGAACCCACGAACCAAACAATACCTTTGATGTCATTTACGCATGATATGATTCCAATTGTTGGCACTTGTATATTACCATGGACGTATAAAAATGTTATTTATAAATTAAAATTCGCTATCGCGGACATGGAATGCAGTAGTGTACTGGGACAGAGATCATGCGAGTTTTTAGGTCTTGTGAAACGTATTAGGTCGATTGAACTGTCGAGTTACGAAGATTTATTCAAAGGTTTAGGATGCTTACCGGGTAAGTATCACATAGTGATTGATAAACAGGTGCCACCTGTCATTTGTGCATCAAGAAAAATTCCTCACGGTCTACGCGACCGTTTACACGAGGAATTAGGTAAAATGGAACAGCTGGGTGTGATTCGAAAGGTGACGCATCCCACACGATGGGTTCACCCGCTTGTATTGGTGGCTAAAAAGAATAATGGGATTCGTATATGCTTAGACCCGCGCGAATTGAACAAAGCTGTACAGCGAGCACATTTTCAGCTTCCGACAGTTTCGGAGTTAGCATCGCGTTTACACGGCGCAAAGTATTTCTCTGTTTTAGACGCGAACTCCGGGTTTTGGATGGTGGCACTAGATGATGAGAGTGCTGATCTGTGCACTTTCAATACACCATTTGGAAGGTACCAATTTTTACGCCTTCCCTTTGGGATTAATTGCGCCTCAGAAGTGTTTCATGGGAAACTTCGTCAACTTCTGGAAGGTCTTGAGGGAGTTGAGAGTTATATCGATGATGTTATCGTGTGGGGCGAAACAAAACAAATTCACGACCGGCGACTTCAAGCTTTGTTAGAGAGGTCTCGTCATATTAACGTGAAGTTTAATAAAGAAAAATGTAAACTTTGCGTTCAAGAGGTCAAATTCTTGGGGCACGTGTTCGATGCGAACGGTATTAGGCCGGATTATGATAAAATTAAAGCTATCAAAGAGTTAAAACCACCAAAAGATAAAAAGGAACTGGAGCGATTTTTAGGTGCGGTTAATTATTTATCAAAATTTATACCACACTATTCAGAAATAGCTATTCCATTAACAAACTTGTTAAAAAAGAATAATGAATGGCGTTGGTGCGACAGTGAGCGCGCCGCTTTTGATAAGTTGAAAGAAGCTGTGTCGGATGCGGGCATACTGGCGCTATACGATCCCGCCCAGCCTGTCGTGCTGTCGGTGGACGCGTCGCGCGACGCGCTTGGCGCCGTGCTGCTGCAGGGCGGCCGCCCTGTGGAGTACGCCTCGCGCACGCTAACAGACGCGCAGAGAAGGTACGCGCAGATCGAAAAGGAGTTGTTAGCTATCGTATTTGCGTGCGAGCGTTTTCACCAGTACGTGTATGGTCAAAGAGGGGTCGTCGTGGAATCGGACCACAAACCCCTAGAAAGTATTTTTAAAAAGCCTTTGATGTCTGTCTCAGCGCGCTTACAGCGAATGTTACTTAGAATCCAGGGCTATGATTTGATTGTGACGTACGTACCTGGTAAATACATGTATATTGCCGATATGCTGTCTCGAGCGCCACTTCCCGAGTTGTATAGTGAAGAGGTCCATACCAATGTTATTTATCAAGTTCGGATGATTGTAGAAAACATACCGATTTCGAATGATAAATTTAGTCTTATAAAGAAAGAATCTAAATGTGATAAAGAAATCCAAATGCTTATGCGGTACATAAATGATGGTTGGCCAGATCATAAATACAATGTAAACAAAGACATACAATTTTACTGGTCGATCAAGGATGATTTGTTTGTTGTTAACGATGTGATTTTTAGAGACAACCTAGTGTTAATTCCGAGTCAATTGAGAGAAAAAATGCTAAGAATAGTGCATGAAGGCCATCTAGGCATAGATAGGTGCAAGCGGCGCGCGAGACAGGTTATGTTTTGGCCGGGTATGTCTCGTGATATTGAAATGTTTGTAAAGCGTTGTCACACATGCCAGGAGCACTCAAACGCGCCCTCTAAAGAACCTATGATTCCTATTGAAATACCTGACCTTCCGTGGCACAAAGTAGGCTCAGATATATTTGAATATAGAAGAAAATATTATCTTATTTTGGTCGACTATTATTCTAACTTTACAGAAGTTTGTAAGTTAAATAATATAACATCTAATGAAGTAATACAAAAGATGAAGGAAATTTTTTCACGACATGGCATTCCGAGCTTACTGATAAGTGATAACGGCACTCAGTACTCGAGCCGGGAATTCAAAAGTTTTGCTAATGTGTGGGGTTTCGATCACGTGACATCCTCACCTAATTATGCACAGGCTAACGGTAAAAGCGAGCGCGCGGTTCAAACTGTTAAAAAATTATTGAAGAAATCAATAGAAAGTAATGGTGACTTTTATCTTGCACTTTTAAATTTCCGAAATACGCCCAGGGATGGTTTGAGTTCTCCAGCACAACTCTTGATGGGTCGAAGGCTTCGTTGCCAGCTACCTGTTCATCCCAACATTCTCAAACCTAAACCTATCGACCCATCTGAATATCAGGCGATGTTGAATGATCAACATTGTGCAAAAATGTATTACGATAAACATTGTAAAACTCTGCCTGCGCTAAATAAGGGTGACACCGTTATTTGTCTCGAGGGGAAGTTCCGACATAGAGCAAAAGTTGTGAGTCATGCTTGTACTCCTCGTTCATATGTTGTGCAGACAAAGGCTGGTGGCAGGTACAGACGCAATCGTCGTCATCTAATTAAATGCAAATCGGAATTGCCTAAAACCAGTGTGTTTGATACAATCGATGAAGAGGCTTTCAGTGATGCACGTGCAGATGAAGGTACAAGTGAGGAGAGTGAGCTTCTACCTTTTCCGACATCTGGACCGCTCACTCGTAGGGCTAAGAAACTTGCTGAGCAAAAGATTGCACAGCAAAGATCTAAGTAGGTACCTACTACTAAGGTAGTACATAGCTGCTTGTGACAACTTGTGTCTGCAAAATCCTGTATAACAAGTATTTTTCTATATTTTTCAGTCAATTTTTTATTTTTTCTTTCTTTCTTAAACTTACATATTAAAATGTACATTATCCTCTACAACGTTTTATATAAATTTGAGAAAGTTAAGTTTGTGTTTCTTTTATTTTAACTTATAAGTACCTACTGAATTGTTTTTTTTTGTTTGTATGGAAGGATAAGAGAAATAATTTATTTTGAACTTCTAATGTCAACTTACCTAAATAAATTAGTAAGCCTAATTTAAGTACTTAAATAATTAAGTTAATGTAATTTTTATAGATGAACTTTTATTTTATTATTAAATTTTATTATTTAGTTGTAGGGGAAGATGTTGTAGTATATCTGTGGTTACTGTCATGTAGTTTGTGTCTATGAATAAATTCAGTTGTTGTCAAGATCTCGAGGTGTTCCATTAATTTATAACATCCTCCATGAGGGACGCCGCGATGGCAACCACCCGTGCGGGGACGCCATCTGGCCCAGGGGCCGTCTTCTTCGCGCGGAGGGACAGAACCCCCGCGCGAAGTTCCTCCGCTGATACTGGAGGGACCTCCTCCTCCGGCGAAGCCACTCCCCCCCCCAGTGGGGGGTTCATCGTTGGAGGGGCGAACTCGGTCCTGCGCGGAAACAGGGACCGGACCACCCCATCCAGCAACGCCGGCTCCAGGGTCTCCGTGACTGGGGGACCAAAGGGGCGCAGTTGGTTCCGCGCCGCCTTATATGGCCTCCCAAACGGATCCCTGTCGAGGCCCTCCAGCATCTCGGCCCTCGCCGAGTCCTTGGCGGCGCACATAGCCGCCTTGAGGACCGTCTTTGCCTCTAGATAAGAGGCGTAGAGGCGGTCCTCCCCGGCCTGAGACCGGGTAGTGCGCCGCCGACTCCGCGTGTAGGCCCTCCTAGCCGCCACGCAGGTGGCCCGTAGCCCCGCCAGCTCCTCCGACCACCAGTACACGGCGCGACGGGGAGGCGGACGGCGTGACCGAGGCATGCTGGCGTTGCACACCTCGGTCAGGGACGCCCTGAGCTGGACCGCCACGCGGTCCACGTCCAGGACCGGCTCGACAGGGGGTGAGAGCCAGTCCTGGAGAAAGGCTGCCTCCTTGGCTGCCTCCCGGTCCAGGCGGGTGAGAGCCCACCGCGGGAAGGGAGATTGGCCCGAGCGGGCCGTCCCCCCCCGGGGGCCGGTGGAGATGTCGAACCGCACGTATCGGTGGTCCGACAAGGTCTCCACCGTCTCCACCCGCCAGTTCACAACGCGGGCGGCCAGGGCAGGGGTGGCAAACGAGACGTCTACCTCCGATCCTCCCTGTTGCCGCACACACGTGTGGACCGCCCCCCTATTGAGGAGGGACACGCCGCACGAGGCCGACCAGAATTCGACGGCGCGTCCCCGGACGTTGCAGGAGGCAGCCGGGTTGCCCCAAGCCACCGACTTGGCGTTAAGGTCGCCCAATATGGCGACCTGGCGTGGTGCCGCCCTCCCGGCGACTGCCGTAAGGACTTCGAGGAAGTCCTCGAAATCCCTTAGAGGGCGGTTTGGGGAGAAATAGACCCCCACCAGGGCCGATTCCCCCCCCCACGCGGCGGCCACGTATCCCGGTCCCCTCTCTAAAAGCGAGAGGGGAGGAGAGTCCGTGGAGGACCGCGCCACCAACGCCACCAAGCCGTCCCGGTCGCCCAGCCAGGTACTGGGGACCGAGTAAGGCTCGGCGACAACCGCCACGTCCACCAACCACTCGGCCATGATCTGCGTCAGCAGATCCTGGGCCACCCCGCAGTGGTTGGTGTTCGCCTGGAGGATGCGATGTTCGACTGGCATTAATCGGACATCGCACCCCCCTCCTCCTCAGCCAGGCCGGCAGCAGCCGAAAGCCCTTCTTCCGCCACGGCGGCGGTAGCGGCAGGCTTTCTCGGCGCCTGTGCTTTTCCTTTCTTAGGGGGAGGATTACACATCCTCCCCTGCATGATGTGCCCTGCCGGGCGGCCAGCGGCGGCACACACAGCGCACCGTGGCGCGGCGGCCTCGCACGAGGCGGCTTTGTGGCCCTCCCCGCCGCAGCGGTAACAGCTCTCCGTGCGGTCTACCGTGGACGGGCAGAGGGCCCGGGTGTGTCCGACCCCAAAGCACCTGTAACACCGTAAGGGCTGTGCCTCAAGTGCCCGGACCGCACCCGAACTGAAGCCGACCCGGAGCCGTCCTTTGTCAAGGACGGCTTTGGCAGCAGCGACTGGGCACTCCAGGCGAATGGTGCCCATGCCGCCGCGACCGGGCCTGATATCCCGGGCTCTCACCGCCGCGGCACTACAGCCCCCTACTGCTGCCAACACCGCCACCACCTCCTCCTTGGTGACGGTGTCGTCGAGGTCGGTCACCTCCATGGTCACCGTCTTCACGGGCCGGGCCACCTTGGCCGCGTCCGCGATGACCTCCCGCAACTTTGTTGCGAAGAGGTCTGCATTGGCACTGCCCTCTGCCCCCGGGAACTCGAACAAACGAGCCCCGGCTTGGGTCCGCCGGCAAGAGACCTTGCCGATCCCCAGCTGGGTGGGATCGGCGTTGGCACGCGCCCGCAATAATATGGACGCGTACGTCTCTCCACGTTCCGCAGCCTCCGCGGTGAGCGTCACCACGACGGCTGCGGTCTTAGGAGGAACGAGGTTCCTCCTGGTGCCGGCGGTTTTGGCCGGCCTTGGCGGGCGGCCCTTTCCCCTTCCCCTTCCCCTTCCCTTTGCCGGTCGTCTGCGACTGGCTGGGACAGAACCCCCGCGCGAAGTTCCTCCACCGATACTGGAGGGACCTCCTCCTCCGGCGAAGCCACCACCCCCCCCAATGGGGGGTTCATTGTTGGTGGGGTGAAGTCGGTCCTGCGCGGAAACAGTGACCGAACCACCCCATCCAGCAACGCCGGTTCCAGGGTCTCCGTAATGGGGGGACCAAAGGGGCGCAGTTGGTTCCGCGCCGCCTTATATGGCCTCCCAAACGGATCCCTGTCGAGGCCCTCCAGCATCTCGGCCCTCGCCGAGTCCTTGGCGGCGCACATAGCCGTCTTGAGGACCGTCTTTGCCTCTAGATAAGAGGCGTAGAGGCGGTCCTCCCCGGCCTGAGACCGGGTAGTGCGCCGCCGACTCCGCGTGTAGGCCCTCCTAGCCGCCACGCAGGTGGCCCGTAGCCCCGCCAGCTCCTCCGACCACCAGTACACGGCGCGACGGGGAGGCGGACGGCGTGACCGAGGCATGCTGGCGTTGCACACCTCGGTCAGGGACGCCCTGAGCTGGCCCCCCTGTTGAGGAGGGACACGCCGCACGAGGCCGCCCAGAATTCGACGGCGCGTCCCCGGACGTTGCAGGAGGCAGCCGGGTTGCCCCAAGCCTCCGACTTGGCGTTAAGGTCGCCCAATATGGCGACCTGGCGTGGTGCCGCCCTCCCGGCGACTGCCGTAAGGATCTCGAGGAATTCCTCGAAATCCCTTAGAGGGCGGTTTGGGGAGAAATAGACCCCGACCAGGGCCGTATCCCCCCCCCACGCGGCGGCCACGTATCCCGGTCCCCTCTCTAAAAGCGAGAGGGGAGGGGAGTCCGTGGAGGACCGCGCCACCAACGCCACCAAGCCGTCCCGGTCGCCCAGCCAGGTACTGGGGACCGAGTAAGGCTCGGCAACCACCGCCACGTCCACCAACCACCCAGCCACGGTCTGGATCAGTAGATCCTGAGCCGCTCTGCAGTGGTTGGTGTTCGCCTGGAGGATGCGATGTTCGACTGGCATTAATCGGACATCGCACCCCCCTCCTCCTCAGCCAGGCCAGCAGCAGCCGAAAGCCCATCTGCCGCTACGGCGGCGATAGCGGCAGGCTTTCTCGGCGCCTGTGCTCTTCCCTTCTTGGGGGGAGGATTGCACATCCTCCCCTGCATCATGTGCCCTGCCGGGCGGCCAGCGGCGGCACAGACTGCGCAGTGCGGCTTGGCGGCCTCGCACGAGGCGGACTTGTGGCCCTCCTTGCCGCAGCGGTAGCAGCTCTCTGTCCGGTCCACGGTGGACGGACAGAGGGGCCGGGTGTGCCCAACTCCGAAGCACTTGTAGCACCGCAAGGGCTGCGCCACAAGTGCCCGGACCGCACCCGAGCTGAAGCCCACGTTGAGCCGTCCTTTATCAAGGACGGCTTTGGCAGCGGCGACTGGGCACTCCATGCGGATGGTGCCCATGCCGCCGCGGCCGGACCTGATGTCCCGGGCTCGTACCGCTGCGACGCCACAGCCCCCTACAGCTGCGACCGCCGCCACCACCTCCTCCTTGGTGACCGAGTCATCCAAGTCGGTCACCTCGATGGCCGCGGCCAGCAACCTGCTCCTCCAGGTCCTGCTGGAACTGCTCCCGCCGAACTAGGTCCAACTGGCGTTGGGCGTCTTCCAGACCCACGTCGTGGGTATCCGCCGCCACCTTTTTGGCCTTTGCCTTCCTGGAAGGCTCCTTTGCCGAACCCGAGCCCGAGGAGCCATCCGACACTTCCTTGAGGAAGTATCGCTTCCGCGATCGCGATCGTGACCGAGAGTACTCGGTCTCCATCGCGCCAGCGTTCGACGAAACGAACTCGCTGTCGGAGTCCGATTCATCCACCCTGCCTTCGTAGAAGGCTCTGCCTTCTTTCGACGCTGAGGCGTCGCGTTGGCCCTGAGAAGGGCCTTTGGGTTGGCCCTGAGAAGGGCCTTTGGGTTGGCCCTGAGAAGGGCCTTTTTTCACAAAATGCCCGAGGGCATCCCGCGGGGGTTTCGATGAGGACATCGTTAAAATTAAAATAAAATTCTCCGCAGGTATCGTACACGACAAGACAGTTAAAATTCGCTACGATCGCACAGTGCACTTTGGCCGTACCCAGCCTGCCACTCCGTTACGGTGGTCAGGACTGGGACGTTTCCGGGGAACACGACGGGGACGTAAGCACTGTGGGGGGGTTCCCCTCCCCAACCTAACCTTTTTTTTTTTTTTTTTTTTTGATCTCGCTGGGAAAAAATGCATTACGCATACCCGCCCCTTGGGGGACTGGGGACGGGCTATGTGGGACTCCCCGGAATGTTCCGGTATACCCACTAAAATAACCCAGCGGCACTCCCGCATCGTCTGTTTGGAGGAGGACTGGGAAACTGGCACAGCCTTTACGCCCAGTCCTCCGCCGACGACCGCCCGCCTTTACAGCGGGGCCTTCACGCCCCTCCCTTAGTGGAGGGGCCCGGGAATGACCACGTGCTCGGCCATTCCCGCCCGTCGAGGGTGGTGACTAGTGCAATGCAGACGACAGGCGCCCCCGCGCCTGTCGCCCGCTAGTCACCACCGGGAGGTGGGAGGAGACGGTCTTATAACCGCCTTCTCCCACCCCTTCTTCGTCTGCGGAGCGGCGGCGCGAGAGGATCGTCCTCCCGCGCACGCTCCGCCGCCTCCTTTTGCGAAATCACGACCTCGCAAAAGGAGGCAACCGCCGCCCAGGCCTCCTCACTCCCCAGCATGGAGTTGACCACACTGGGAAGTGAGAGGTCCTGCCCGACCACATCAATCAAGGCACGGCGCAGCTCAGCCCAAGCCGGGCACACCTCGAGGGTGTGCTGCGCCGTGTCTTCCGCAGCGCCACAGTCGTGGCACCCCGGGGTTTCCTCCCTCCGGATCCGATGCAGGTGCGTTCCGAAACACCCATGTCCGGACAACACCTGCACTAGACGGAACGAGAGGAAACCGTGGGGTCGCTCGAGCCAGCCCTGCAGGGCTGGACCGAGCGCGTCCAATGTACGACGGCTAAAGGCGGCGGTGGCGAGGTCCTCCGTCCAATGGAGGACGATGGCATCCCTCGCCTCCCGCCGCACGGCCTCCCTCTCTTCAGGGGCGGGGCGCTCTCCGAGCGCCTTCCGCCGCGCCGTCCAATCGTACACTCTGGCGAGCACCCATGCCTCCAACTCCCAGGGAGGGGTGCCCGCCAGAGCGCACGCCGCCGAAAAGCCCACTGAGCGGTAGGCTCTCGCCACCCGCAGTGCAATAGCCCTTTGGGGCTTGCGGATTGCGGTCGCGTTCTCCCTCCTGTGGAGGGAGTCCGCCCAGATGGGTGCGCCGTAGAGCGCCATGCTCCGCAGGATGCCGGCATACAATCGCCGGCACCGTGCACTGGGCTCCCCGAGGTTGGGGAGGAGCCATGAGAGGGCGTCCGCGGCCTTCAGCAGGCGCGTCGACAGCCCGCTAAAGTGCGGGCCGAAGCGCCACCTGCTGTCCAGCACTAGGCCCAGATATTTCATCTGGGCCTTCACCTCAATTCTGACGCCCTCTACGACTATGTGGCCGTCGGGAGGGCAGCGCTGCCGAGGCCCGTGGAAGAACACGGCCTCGGTCTTGTTCAGCGCCACCCTCAATCCTAGCTGGCGGATCCTCCCTGCAACCAAGGATCCGCCAGCCGAGGCCAAACAGGCCGCCTCCCCAAAGTCCCTCCCCCGGGCAACGAGGAGAGTGTCATCCGCGTAACAGATGACACTCGTGCCCTGGAGGAGGGTGCCCCGCAGGAGCCAGTCGAATGCGATGTTCCACAAGGGGGGCCCTAGCACCGAACCCTGTGGAACACCGCACTCCGCTCCGTAGCGCCTGATCCTGGCCGTCTTGTCCACCAGGAGGACCTCTCTGTCCTCCAGGTAGCTGGCCAGGATCGCCCGCAGATATGGAGGCACTCCGTGGTACCGGAGTGCCTCCAATATGGTCGAGTGGGGCACGGAGTTGAAGGCGTTGGCAATGTCGAACGACACCGCCAACACTCCGTCCCCCGACTCGACCGCCTCCTGCACGTGGCCCCTGAGTAGGGCCAACGCGTCGACCGTCGAACGCCCACGGCGAAAACCGAATTGGGCGTCCGACAGGTCAGGCCCTACCTCCCGCAAATGGCTATTTAGCCGGGTGGCGATGATCCCCTCGAACAGTTTACCGACCTCATCGAGCAGAACGATGGGCCGGTATGCCGAGGGGGAGTCCACCGGGCGTCCCTCCTTCCGGAGGAGGCACAACTGCCCCTCCTTCCACGGTTTCGGGAACCTCCCAGCCGTCAGACACGCGCTGAAGAAGTCCCGAAACCTATCCTCCATGAGGGACGCCGCGATGGCAACCACCCGTGCGGGGACGCCATCTGGCCCAGGGGCCGTCTTCTTCGCGCGGAGGGACAGAACCCCCGCGCGAAGTTCCTCCGCTGATACTGGAGGGACCTCCTCCTCCGGCGAAGCCACCACCCCCCCCAGTGGGGGATTCATCGTTGGTGGGGTGAACTCGGTCCTGCGCGGAAACAGGGACCGGACCACCCCATCCAGCAACGCCGGCTCCAGGGTCTCCGTAATGGGGGGACCAAAGGGGCGCAGTTGGTTCCGCGCCGCCTTGTATGGCCTCCCAAATGGATCCCTGTCGAGGCCCTCCAGCATCTCGGCCCGCGCAGAGTCCTTGGCGGCGCACATAGCCGCCTTGAGGACCGTCTTTGCCTCTAGATAAGAGGCGTAGAGGCGGTCCTCCCCGGCCTGAGACCGGGTAGTGCGCCGCCGACTCCGCGTGTAGGCCCTCCTGGCCGCCACGCAGGTGGCCCGTAGCCCTGCCAGCTCCTCCGACCACCAGTACACGGCGCGACGGGGAGCCGGCCGGCGTGACCGAGGCATGCTGGCGTTGCACACCTCGGTCAGGGACGCCCTGAGCTGGACCGCCACGCGGTCCACGTCCAGGACCGGCTCGACAGGGGGTGAGAGCCAGTCCTGGAGAAAGGCTGCCTCCTTGGCTGCCTCCCGGTCCAGGCGGGTGAGAGCCCACCGCGGGAAGGGAGATTGGCCAGCGCGGCCCGTCCCCCCCCGGGGGCCGGTGGAGATGTCGAACCGCACGTATCGGTGGTCCGACAAAGTCTCCACCGTCTCCACCCGCCAGTTCACAACGCGGGCGGCCAGGGCAGGGGTGGCAAACGAGACGTCTACCACCGATCCTCCCCGTTGCCGCACACACGTGTGGACCGCCCCCCTGTTGAGGAGGGACACGCCGCACGAGGCCGCCCAGAATTCGACGGCGCGTCCCCGGACGTTGCAGGAGGCAGCCGGGTTGCCCCAAGCCTCCGACTTGGCGTTAAGGTCGCCCAATATGGCGACCTGGCGTGGTGCCGCCCTCCCGGCGACTGCCGTAAGGATCTCGAGGAATTCCTCGAAATCCCTTAGAGGGCGGTTTGGGGAGAAATAGACCCCGACCAGGGCCGTATCCCCCCCCCACGCGGCGGCCACGTATCCCGGTCCCCTCTCTAAAAGCGAGAGGGGAGGGGAGTCCGTGGAGGACCGCGCCACCAACGCCACCAAGCCGTCCCGGTCGCCCAGCCAGGTACTGGGGACCGAGTAAGGCTCGGCAACCACCGCCACGTCCACCAACCACTCAGCCACGGTCTGGATCAGTAGATCCTGAGCCGCTCTGCAGTGGTTGGTGTTCGCCTGGAGGATGCGATGTTCGACTGGCATTAATCGGACATCGCACCCCCCTCCTCCTCAGCCAGGCCAGCAGCAGCCGAAAGCCCATCTGCCGCTACGGCGGCGATAGCGGCAGGCTTTCTCGGCGCCTGTGCTCTTCCCTTCTTGGGGGGAGGATTGCACATCCTCCCCTGCATCATGTGCCCTGCCGGGCGGCCAGCGGCGGCACAGACTGCGCAGTGCGGCTTGGCGGCCTCGCACGAGGCGGACTTGTGGCCCTCCTTGCCGCAGCGGTAGCAGCTCTCTGTCCGGTCCACGGTGGACGGACAGAGGGGCCGGGTGTGCCCAACTCCGAAGCACTTGTAGCACCGCAAGGGCTGCGCCACAAGTGCCCGGACCGCACCCGAGCTGAAGCCCACGTTGAGCCGTCCTTTATCAAGGACGGCTTTGGCAGCGGCGACTGGGCACTCCATGCGGATGGTGCCCATGCCGCCGCGGCCGGACCTGATGTCCCGGGCTCGTACCGCTGCGACGCCACAGCCCCCTACAGCTGCGACCGCCGCCACCACCTCCTCCTTGGTGACCGAGTCATCCAAGTCGGTCACCTCGATGGCCGCGGTCTTCACCGGCCTGGCCACCTTGGCCGCATCTGCGATGACCTCTTGCAGCTTAGCTGCGAAGAGGTCCGCATTTTTGCCACCTTCGGCCCCCGGGAACTCAAAGAGCCGAGCCCCAGCCTGTGTCCGGCGACAGGAGACCTTGCCGATCCCCAGTTTTGTGGGATCGGCGTTGGCACGCGCCCGCATCATAACGGACGCGTAGGTCTCCCCCCGCTCCACAGCCTCCGCGGTGAGCGTCACCACGACGGCTGCGGTCTTGGGAGGAACTAGGTTCCTCTTGCCGGCTGGGGGTGAGCTCTTCCCCTTTCCCTGTCCCTTGTCGGTCGCCTGCGACTGGCTGGGAGGGGTGGTGGCGGAGACGGCTGGGGAGGAGGTTTTCCCCTTTCCCTTCCCCTTTCCTTTGCCAGTCGACTGCGACTGGCCGGGAGGGGTGGTGGCGGGTACGGCAGGGACGACAGCTGCCGTCTTCTTGCCCTTTCCTTTCCCCTTGCCGACCACCTTCGTCCAGCCCTGCTGGTTGGTCGGGGTGGTGGCAGGAAGGAGAGGGTCCTCTTCTGACCTCTGTGAGGTCGGCCCTGGCTCACTGCGCCTCTTGTCTGCCGCAAGCGGTGGTCGGAGGCTTTTCTCCGGCAGGAGCCGGTCCTCTATGCCTGCTAGGCAGGCCCTCGTGAAGGCCCTCTCCTCCATCACAACCTTGCGGATGATATCCTCAAGGCTGGAGGAGGAGGAGGGGCCCTCTGCCGCAGGTCTCGGCTCAGCCTGGGTTGGCCGGGCCGTGGCCTCGGCCAGCTTCTGATGAAGCTGGCTGACCTCCGTCTGCAGGCGATCACACCTCGCCTGCAGTTGCCGCGTCTCGTCGGTCGCCTGCCTCTGCACGAGCTCCGCAATGATGCCGCGCATGCTCGCGGCCCGGCATTTAAGGGCCTTCTGGAAGGTACCCTTTAACTTAGAGGACTTCGAAGCGACCTCCACGATCCCGTCCTGGTCCTCCACAGCCAACCGCTCCAGTTCCAGTAGGGAGTGGTCCGCGTACAGGACGACAGGTCCTGCTGGTACTGCTCCCGCCGGGCTAGGTCCAACTGGCGTTGGGCGTCTTCCAGACCCACGTCGTGGGTATCCGCCGTCACTTTCTTGGCCTTAGCCCTCCTCGAAGGCTCCTTCGCCGAACCCGAGCCCGAGGAGCCATCCGACACTTCCTTCAGGAAGTATCGCTTCCGCGATCGCGATCGTGACCGAGAGTACTCGGTCACCTTCGCGCTAGAGTTCGACGCAACGAACTCGCTCTCGGAGTCCGACTCGTCCACCCTTCCTTCGTAGAAGGCTCTGCCTTCTTCCGACGCTGAAGCGTCGCGGTGGCCCTGAGAAGGGCCTTTGGGTTGGCCCTGAGAAGGGCCTTTGGGTTGGCCCTGAGAAGGGCCTTTTTTCACAAAATGCCCGAGGGCATCCCGCGGGGGTTTTGATGAAGACATCATAAAAATTAAAATAAAATTCTCCGCAGGTATCGTTCACGACAAGACAGATAAAATTCGCAACGATCGCACAGTACACTTTGGCCGTACCCAGCCTGCCACTCCGTTACGGTGGTCAGGACTGGGACGTTTCCGGGGAACACGACGGGGACGTAAGCACTGTGGGGGGGTTCCCCCTCCCCAACCTAACCTTTTTTTTTTTTTTTTTTTTTTGATCTCGCTGGGAAAAAATGCAATACGCATACCCGCCCATTGGGGGAATGGGGACGGGCTATGTGGGACTCCCCGGGCCAGATTAGCCCGGTATACCCACTAAAATAACCCAGCGGCACTCCCGCTTCGTCCTAATGGCGGAGGACTGGGAAACTGGCACAGCCTTTACGTCCAGCCCTCCGCCGACGATTGCCCGCCTTTACGGCAGGCCCCGCACGCCCCTCCGAAGTGGAGAGGCCCGGGAATGACCGTGAGTGCTCGGCCATTCCCGTCTGACGAGGGTGGTGACTGTGCAATGCAGACGAGAGGCGCCCCCGCGCCTGTCGCTCGCTAGTCACCACCAGGAGGTGGGAGGAGACGGTCGTATAACCGCCTTCTCCCACCCCTTCTTCGCCTGCGGAGCGGCGCAGCGAGAGGATCGTCCTCCCGCGCGCGCTCCGCTGCCTCCTTTTGCGACATGACATCCTCGCAAAAGGAGGCAACCGCCGCCCAGGCCTCCTCGCTCCCCAGCATGGAGTTGACCACGCCGGGAAGCGAGAGGTCCTGCCCGACTACTCCAATGAGTTCACGGCGCAGCTCAGCCCAGGCCGGGCACACCTCGAGGGTGTGCTGCGCCGTGTCCTCCTCCGCGCCGCAGTCGTGGCACGCCGGGGTTTCCTCCCTCCGGATCCGGTGCAGGTGCGTTCCGAAACAACCATGTCCGGACAACACCTGCATCCGCGTAGCAGATGACACTCGTGCCCTGGAGGAGGGTGCCCCGCAGGAGCCAGTCGAATGCGATGTTCCACAAGGGGGGCCCTAGCACCGACCCCTGTGGAACACCGCACTCCGCGCCGTAGCGCCTGATCCTGGCCGTCTTGTCCACCAGGAGGACCTCTCTGTCCTCCAGGTAGCTGGCCAGGATCGCCCGCAGATATGGGGGCACTCCGTGGTACCGGAGTGCCTCCAATATGGTCGAGTGGGGCACGGAGTTGAAGGCGTTGGCGATGTCGAACGACACCGCCAACACTCCGTCCCCCGACTCGACCGCCTCCTGCACGTGGCCCCTGAGTAGGGCCAACGCGTCGACCGTCGAACGCCCACGTCGAAAACCGAACTGGGCGTCCGACAGGTCAGGCCCTACCTCCCGCAACTGGCTATTTAGCCGGGTGGCGATGATCCCCTCGAACAATTTACCGACCTCATCGAGCAGAACGATGGGCCGGTATGCCGAGGGTGAGTCCACCGGGCGTCCCTCCTTCCGGAGGAGGCACAACTGCCCCTCCTTCCACAGTTTTGGGAACCTCCCAGCCGTCAGACACGCGCTGAAGAGGTCCCGAAACCTATCCTCCATGAGGGACGCCGCGATGGCAACCACCCGTGCGGGGACGCCATCTGGCCCAGGGGCCGTCTTCTTCGCGCGGAGGGACAGAACCCCCGCGCGAACTTCCTCCGCTGATACTGGAGGCACCTCCTCCTCCGGCGAAGCTATCACCCCCCCCAGTGGGGGATTCATCGTTGGTGGGGTGAACTCGGTCCTGCGCGGAAACAGTGACCGAACCACCCCATCCAGCAACGCCGGCTCCAGGGTTTCCGTAATGGGGGGACCAAAGGGGCGCAGTTGGTTCCGCGCCGCCTTATATGGCCTCCCAAATGGATCCCTGTCGAGGCCCTCCAGCATCTCGGCCCACGCCGAGTCCTTGGCGGCGCACATAGCCGCCTTGAGGACCGTCTTTGCCTCTAGATAAGAGGCGTAGAGGCGGTCCTCCCCGGCCTGAGACCGGGTAGTGCGCCGCCGACTCCGCGTGTAGGCCCTCCTGGCCGCCACGCAGGTGGCCCGTAGCCCTGCCAGCTCCTCCGACCACCAGTAAACGGCGCGACGGGGAGCCGGCCGGCGTGCCCGAGGCATGCTGGCGTTGCACACCTCGGTCAGGGACGCCCTGAGCTGGACCGCCACGCGGTCCACGTCCAGGACCGGCTCGACAGGGGGTGAGAGCCAGTCCTGGAGAAAGGCTGCCTCCTTGGCTGCCTCCCGGTCCAGGCGGGTGAGAGCCCACCGCGGGAAGGGAGATTGGCCCGCGCGGCCCGTCCCCTCCCGGGGGCCGGTGGAGATGTCGTACCGGTGGTCCGACAAAGTCTCCACCGTCTCCACCCGCCAGTTCACAACGCGGGCGGCCAGGGCAGGGGTGGCAAACGAGACGTCTACCACCGATCCTCCCCGTTGCCGCACACACGTGTGGACCGCCCCCCTGTTGAGGAGGGACACGCCGCACGAGGCCGCCCAAAATTCGACGGCGCGTCCCCGGACGTTGCAGGAGGCAGCCGGGTTGCCCCAAGCCTCCGACTTGGCGTTCAGGTCGCCCAATATGGCGACCTGGCGTGGTGCCGCCCTCCCGGCGACTGCCGTTAGGATTTCGAGGAAGTCCTCGAAATCCCTTAGAGGGCGGTTTGGGGAGAAATAGACCCCGACCAGGGCCGTATCCCCCCCCCACGCGGCGGCCACGTATCCCGGTCCCCTCTCTAAAAGCGAGAGGGGAGGGGAGTTCGTGGAGGACCGCGCCACCAACGCCACCAAGCCGTCTCGGTCGCCCAGCCAGGTACTGGGGACCGAGTAAGGCTCGGCAACCACCGCCACGTCCACCAACCACTCAGCCACGGTCTGGATCAGCAGATCCTGAGCCGCTCTGCAGTGGTTGGTGTTCGCCTGGAGGATGCGATGTTCGACTGGCATTAATCGGACATCGCACCCCCCTCCTCCTCAGCCAGGCCGGCAGCAGCCGGAAGGCCATCTTCCGCCACGGCGGAGGTAGCGGCAGGCCTTCTCGGCGCCTGTGCTATTCCCTTCTTGGGGGGACGATTGCACATCCTCCCCTGCATCACGTGCCCTGCCGGGCGGCCAACGGCTGCACAGACGGCGCAGTGCGGCTTGGCGGCCTCGCACGAGGCGGACTTGTGGCCCTCCTTGCCGCAACGGTAACAACTCTCTGTCCGGTCCACGGTGGACGGACAGAGAGGCCGGGTGTGCCCGACTCCGAAGCACTTGTAGCACCGCAAGGGCTGTGCCACAAGTGCCCGGACCGCACCCGAACTGAAGCCCACGTTGAGCCGTCCTTTATCAAGGACGGCTTTGGCAGCGGCGACTGGGCACTCCATGCGGATGGTGCCCATGCCACCACGGCCGGACCTAATGTCCCGGGCTCGTACCGCTGCGACGCCACAACCCCCTACAGCTGCGACCGCCGCCACCACCTCCTCCTTGGTGACCGAGTCATGCAAGTCGGTCACCTCGATGGCCGCGGTCTTCACCGGCCTGGCCACCTTGGCCGCATCTGCGATGACCTCTTGCAGCTTCGCTGCGAAGAGGTCCGCATTTTTGCCACCTTCGGCCCCCGGGAACTCGAAGAGCCGAGCCCCAGCCTGTGTCCGGCGACAAGAGACCTTGCCGATCCCCAGTTTTGTGGGATCGGCATTGGCACGCGCCCGCATCATCACGGACGCGTATGTCTCCCCCCGCTCCACAGCCTCCGCGGTGAGCGTCACCACGACGGCTGCGGTCTTGGGAGGAACTAAGTTCCTCTTGCCGGCTGAGGGCGAACTCTTTCCCCTTCCCTTTCCCTTGTCGGTCGCCTGCGACTGGCTGGGAGGGGTGGTGGCGGAGACGGCTGGGGGGGAGGTTTTCCCCTTTCCCTTCCCCTTTCCCTTGCCAGTCGAATGCGACTGGCCGGGAGGGGTGGTGGCGGGTACGGCAGGGACGACAGCTGCCGTCTTCTTACCCTTTCCTTTCCCCTTGCCGACCACCTTCGTCCAGCCCTGCTGGTTGGTCGGGGTGGTGGCAGGCAGGAGAGGGTCCTCCTCCCTCTGGGAAGTCGGCTCCGGCTTGCCAGACCGCTTGTCTGCGGCAAGTGGCAGCCGGTAGCTCCTTTCGGGCAAGAGCCGGTCCTCTATGCCTGCTATGCAGGCCCTCGTGAAGGCCCGCTCCTCCATCACAACCTTGCGGATGATATCCTCAAGGCCGGAGGAGGAGGAGGGGCCCTCTGCCGCAGGTCTCGGCTCAGCCTGGGTTGGCCGGGCCGTGGCCTCGGCCAGCTTCTGATGAAGCTGGCTGACCTCCGTCTGCAGGCGATCAACCCTCGCCTGCAGTTGCCGCGTCTCGTCGGTCGCCTGCCTCTGCACCAGCTCCGCAATTATGCCGCGCATGCTCGCGGCCCGGCATTTTAGGGCCTTCTGGAAGGTACCCTTTAACTTGGAGGACTTCGAAGCGACCTCCACGATCCCTTCCTGGTCCTCCACAGCCAACCGCTCGAGCTCCAGTAGGGAGTGGTCCGCGTACAGAACGACAGACGCGCCGTACCCGGACTTGGCACGAGCAAGGCGCGCCTGCCGCTCCTTGGCAGCAACCTGCTCCTCCAGGTCCTGCTGGTACTGCTCCCGCCGAACTAGGTCCAACTGGCGTTGGGCGTCTTCCAGACCCACGTCGTGGGTATCCGCCGTCACCTTCTTAGCCTTAGCCCTCCTCGAAGGCTCCTTCGCCGAACCCGAGCCCGAGGAGCCATCCGACACTTCCTTCAGGAAGTATCGCTTCCGCGATCGCGATCGTGACCGAGAGTACTCGGTCGTCTTCGCGCTAGCGTTCGACGCAATCACCTCACTATCGGAGTCCGATTCGTCCACGTTTCCTTCGTAGAAGGCTCTGCCTTCTGCCGACGCTGAAGCGTCGCGGTGGCCCTGAGAAGGGCCTTTGGGTTGGCCCTGAGAAGGGCCTTTGGGTTGGCCCTGAGAAGGGCCTTTTTTAACAAAATGCCCGAGGGCATCCCGCGGGGGTTTTGATGAAGACATCTCAATAAAATAAAATAAAATTCTCCGCAGGTATCGTACGCGACAAGACAATAAAATTCGCTACGATCGCACAGTGCACTTTGGCCGTACCCAGCCTGCCACTCCGTTACGGTGGTCAGGACTGGGACGTTTCCGGGGAACACGACGGGGACGTAAGCACTGTGGGGGGGTTCCCCCCCGCACCCCAACCTAACCTAACCTAACCTAACCTTTTTTTTTTTTTTTTTTTTGATAACGCTGGAAAAAAATGCATTACGCATACCCGCACATCGGAAGAATGGACGGGCTATGTGGGACTCCCCGAGCAAGCCCGGTATACCCACTAAAATAAACCAGCGCACTCCCGCATCGTCTTTATGGAGGAGGACTGGGAAACCGGCACAGCCTTTACGCCCAGTCCTCCGCCGACGAATGCCCACCACAATGGCGGGCCCCGCACGCCCCTCCCTCAGTGGAGGGGCCCGGGAATGACCGTGAGTGATCGGCCATTCCCGCCCGACGAGGGTGGCGATTGTGCAATGCAGACGACAGGCGCCCCCGCACCTGCCGCCCGCTAATCACCACCAGGGGGTGGGCGCAGGCGATCGTAAAACCGCCCTCTCCCACCCCCACCGCTGCCTCCTTTTGCGACATGGCGTCCTCGCAAAAGGAGGCAACCGCCACGCAGGCCTCCCCGCTCCCCAGCATGGATTTACCACACCGGGAAGCGAGAGGACCCGCCAAACACCTCCTCAGGGCATGGCGCAGCTACGCCCCCGCTGGGCACACCTAGACGGTGTGCCGCGCCATGCTCCTCACCGCGCTGGACCTTAACGGTCCCCTCCTATGCGGCATCTGGCCAGAATCCGCGAAGGCCAGACGCCGCCCTCCGCGTGTGCGGCGAAGCGTCGAGACCGACGCTCCGCCGCCTCCTCCCACCATTGACTTGTCCCTGCCGACCATCCCACGTCAAAGGAGGGTCGGCAACGACAAGTCACTACCTCCTCTTGGGCCCACTTCCCGCCCCCGAGCTGCAGCCACCCCCACCCGCAGGAGAGATTCCGGGCTGCAGAGCCAGGTGCAGAGCGGGCAAAGCCCGGATGCAGAGCCGGGCAAAGCAGGGTGCAGAGCTGGTCAGTGCACTCGGGGAGCTCAAACCGCACGAGCGCCGAGTGCAAAGCCAGGTGCAGAGCGGGCAGAGCCGGTCACTGCAGAGCCGGGCAGTGCAGGGTGCAGAGCTGGGGTGCCCCGGGCGTTCCCCCCCGCAGGGGAAGGCGGCCCGCCTAGAGGCAAGGAAGTGAGCCCCACCGCTTACCTACCAAACCTAACCTACCCCACCCACCCCAACCTAACCTACCTACCCAGACTACCCCTTCGCCGCATCTGGAGTGTCCCCTGCTAATCAGGGGAACACCCAGAGCGACGCCTCCCCCCACCCTCCCCCGTCAGATATTCGCCACCGCCAACAAGAACCCACGAATGGGAAGTTATTGACGGTACCCAGGGTGCACCAGCCCAGCGGGTTGCTCTTCTCCCCGGACGTATCCGAAAGAGACCAGCAACCAACTAGGCCAACGTGGAGGTTACCTGACACGCACCCCAACCTAACCTAACCTTTTTTTTTTTTTTTTTTTTTTTTTTTGATCACGCTGGGAAAAAATGCATTACGCATACCCGCCCATTGGGGGGAATGGACGGGCTATGTGGGACTCCCCGGAAAGTTCCGGTATACCCACTAAAATAACCCAGCGGCACTCCCGCATCGTCTGTTTGGAGGAGGACTGGGAAACTGGCACAGCCTTTACGCCCAGTCCTCCGCCGACGACCGCCCGCCTTTACAGCGGGGCCTTCACGCCCCTCCCTTAGTGGAGGGGCCCGGGAATGACCACGTGCTCGGCCATTCCCGCCCTTCGAGGGTGGTGACTAGTGCAATGCAGACGACAGGCGCCCCCGCGCCTGTCGCCCGCTAGTCACCACCGGGAGGTGGGAGGAGACGGTCTTATAACCGCCTTCTCCCACCCCTTCTTCGTCTGCGGAGCGGCGGCGCGAGAGGATCGTCCTCCCGCGCACGCTCCGCCGCCTCCTTTTGCGAAATCACGACCTCGCAAAAGGAGGCAACCGCCGCCCAGGCCTCCTCACTCCCCAGCATGGAGTTGACCACACTGGGAAGCGAGAGGTCCTGCCCGACCACTTCTATCAGGGCACGGCGCAGCTCTGCCCAGGCTGGGCACACCTCGAGGGTGTGCTGCGCCGTGTCCTCTGCCGCACCGCAGTCGTGGCACGCCGGGGTTTCCTCCCTCCGGATCCGGTGCAGGTGCGTTCCGAAACAACCATGTCCGGACAACACCTGCACCAAACGGAATGAGAGGAAACCGTGGGGACGCTCGAGCCAGCCCTGCAAGACTGGACCGAGCGCGTCCAACGTCCGGCGTCCAAAGGCGGCGGTGGCGAGATCCTCCGTCCAATGGAGGACGATGGCGTCCCTCGCCTCCCGCCGCACTGCCTCCCGCTCTTCCGCAGCGGGGCGCTCCCCGAGCGCCTTCCGCCGCGCCGTCCACTCGTACACTCTGGCGAGCACCCATGCCTCCAACTCCCAGGGAGGGGTGCCCGACAGAGCGCACGCCGCCGAGAAACCCACCGAGCGGTAGGCCCTCGCCACCCGCAGTGCAATGGCCCTTTGGGGCCTGCGGATGGCGGTTGCGTTCTCCCTCCTGTGGAGGGAGTCCGCCCAGATGGGTGCTCCATAGAGCGCCATGCTCTTTAGGATGCCGGCATAGAGGCGCCGGCATCGATCCTTCGGCCCTCCCAAGTTTTGGTGGAGCCATGAGAGGGCGTCCGCGGCTTTCAGCAGGCGCGTCGACAGCCCGCTGAAATGCGGGCCGAAGCGCCACCTGCTGTCTAGCACGAGGCCCAGATACTTCATCTGGGCCCCGACCCCTATCCGGACGCCCTCCACGACAATGTGGGCGTTCGGAGGGCAGCGCTGCCGAGGCCCGTGAAAGAACACGGCCTCGGTCTTGTTCAGCGCTACCCTCAATCCAAGCTGGCGGATCTTACCTGCCACCAAGGATCCGCCAGCCGAGGCCAAACAGGCCGCCTCCCCAAAGTCCCTCCCCCGGGCAACGAGGAGAGTGTCATCCGCGTAGCAGATGACACTCGTGCCCTGGAGGAGGGTGCCCCGCAGGAGCCAGTCGAATGCGATGTTCCACAAGGGGGGCCCTAGCACCGACCCCTGTGGAACACCGCACTCCGCACCGTAGCGCCTGATCCTGGCCGTCTTGTCCACCAGGAGGACCTCTCTGTCCTCCAGGTAGCTGGCCAGGATCGCCCGCAGATATGGAGGCACTCCGTGGTACCGGAGTGCCTCCAATATGGTCGAGTGGGGCACGGAGTTGAAGGCGTTGGCAATGTCGAACGACACCGCCAACACTCCGTCCCCCGACTCGACCGCCTCCTGCACGTGGCCCCTGAGTAGGGCCAACGCGTCGACCGTCGAACGCCCTCGGCGAAAACCGAATTGGGCGTCCGACAGGTCAGGCCCTACCTCCCGCAAATGGCTATTTAGCCGGGTGGCGATGATCCCCTCGAACAGTTTACCGACCTCATCGAGCAGAACGATGGGCCGGTATGCCGAGGGGGAGTCCACCGGGCGTCCCTCCTTCCGGAGGAGGCACAACTGCCCCTCCTTCCACGGTTTCGGGAACCTCCCAGCCGTCAGACACGCGCTGAAGAGGTCCCGAAACCTATCCTCCATGAGGGACGCCGCGATGGCAACCACCCGTGCGGGGACGCCATCTGGCCCAGGGGCCGTCTTCTTCGCGCGGAGGGACAGAACCTCCGCGCAAAGTTCCTCCGCTGATACTGGAGGGACCTCCTCCTCCGGCGAAGCCACCACCCCCCCCAAACCTAACCTAACCTAACCTAACCTAACCACGTTCGGCATCTTCAGCGACTCCATGGCGGCCCTTCAGTCAGTTACCAACTCAAGTTCCCCCCACCCCTTGGCTGTGGAAACCAGAGACGCCTTACGTCACTGTAAACTCCAGAACAAGTGCGTCTCGCTGTTCTGGATAAAAGCCCACGTAGGGTTGGAGGGAAACGAGAGAGCTGACCAACTTGCAAAGGAGGCTGCCCTGGGGTCGAAGAAGAGGCCGGACTATGACCAGTGTCCCGTTTCATTCGTCAAGCGAGTAATCCGGTTGGAGACGCTTGGCGAGTGGAACGGGAGATATAGATCGGGTGACACAGCCTCGTGCACGAAAATCTTTTTCCCGGACGCCGTGGCGGCGTACAGAGTGGTACGCAAGATGACCCACAACAGCATGACTACGCAGATTCTGACGGGGCACGGTGGGTTCTCCGCATACTTGAAACGCTTCAAGTGTAAGGAGGACCCATCGTGCGCCTGTGAACCTGGTGTCGAAGAGACGGTTCTGCACATACTTTTCGAGTGCCCAATGACCGAAAGATTGCGATATGAGACAGAGCAACAGTTGGGTGTAGAGTTGAATGCGCAACAAGTACCGCATCTAATGACGGGAAAGAAGAGGGAATTGTTCTTAGATTATTGTAGTCAAATAACATCCATAGTTAACAAAAGGAATAAAACCGATTAAGAAAATATGCTGTCACAATATACTGTGTTATTTAAGAACAGAAAAATAGTGCTAGTAAAATGTAAAATAAACGTGTAAAATTTAAATTTAGTGTGAAACAAAAACTGCTCCCGTCCTTTTAGGACCTGTAAACAATCGTGGTAAAATAAGTCAACATTAATGTTTAAATATAAGATGTGCTCCCCCCTACTCTGTAGGGCCCGAATACTGTTTATGATAAAATATAAGTATACTTAAGATGTAGTAATTAAACGATAAATAATTATAAGTAAAGGAACGGAATAATAATTGATAAAACTAGTTTTAAGAAATTGTAAAATCTTTGTAATATAGTAATAAGAACCTAGTTATATAAAGTAGAATTAAATAAGACATAAGAAACTGTAAAATAGAATAAGTTATACTAAGTATTTATGTAAGAATATTGAAATAAAAATTTTTGTCCTTGGATTTTACTAAAATAAAAATGGATAGTTAGTTAGCTAGAAAATAGATGGGAATCCCACCCATAACAGACACAAATGAGGATGTATGAGAGAAAGATAAAGTATGAGGAATGAAAGTGCGAGAGGAATAAATGCGAGAACTGGAATGAATGTATCAGATCACAATAGACTCCGACCATGTTGGGGGTAGAAGTAATACAAAAAAAAAAAAAAAAAAAAAAAAAAAAAAAAAACCTTTTTTTTTTTTTTTTTTTTTTTTTTTTTTGATCTCGCTGGGAAAAAATGCATTACGCATACCCGCCCCTTGGGGGAATGGGGACGGGCTATGTGGGACTCCCCGGAATGTTCCGGTATACCCACTAAAATAACCCAGCGGCACTCCCGCATCGTCTGTTTGGAGGAGGACTGGGAAACTGGCACAGCCTTTACGCCCAGTCCTCCGCCGACGACCGCCCGCCTTTACAGCGGGGCCTTCACGCCCCTCCCTTAGTGGAGGGGCCCGGGAATGACCACGTGCTCGGCCATTCCCGCCCGTCGAGGGTGGTGACTAGTGCAATGCAGACGACAGGCGCCCCCGCGCCTGTCGCCCGCTAGTCACCACCGGGAGGTGGGAGGAGCCGGTCTTATAACCGCCTTCTCCCACCCCTTCTTCGTCTGCGGAGCGGCGGCGCGAGAGGATCGTCCTCTCGCGCACGCTCCGCCGCCTCCTTTTGCGAAATCACGACCTCGCAAAAGGAGGCAACCGCGGCCCAGGCCTCCTCACTCCCCAGCATGGAGTTGACCACACTGGGATGTGAGAGGTCCTGCCCAATCACATCCATCAGGGCACGGCGCAGCTCTGCCCAGGCTGGGCACACCTCGAGGGTGTGCTGTGCCGTGTCCTCCGCAGCGCCACAGTCGTGGCACCCCGGGGTTTCCTCCCTCCGGATCCGATGCAGGTGCGTTCCGAAACACCCATGTCCGGACAACACCTGCACTAGACGGAACGAGAGGAAACCGTGGGGTCGCTCGAGCCAGCCCTGCAGGGCTGGACCGAGCGCGTCCAGCGTACGACGGCCAAAGGCGGCGGAGGCGAGGTCCTCCGTCCAATGGAGGACGATGGCGTCCCTCGCCTCCCGCCGCACGGCCTCCCTCTCTTCAGGGGCGGGGCGCTCTCCGAGCGCCTTCCGCCGCGCCGTCCAATCGTACACTCTGGCGAGCACCCATGCCTCCAACTCCCAGGGAGGGGTGCCCGCCAGAGCGCACGCCGCAGAAAAGCCCACTGAGCGGTAGGCCCTCGCCACCCGCAGTGCAATAGCCCTTTGGGGCTTGCGGATGGCGGTTGCATTCTCCCTCCTGTGGAGGGAGTCCGCCCAGATGGGTGCGCCGTAGAGCGCCATGCTTCGCAAGATGCCGGCATACAATCGCCGGCACCGTGCACTGGGCCCCCCGAGGTTGGGAAGGAGCCATGAGAGGGCGTCCGCAGCTTTCAGCAGGCGCGTCGACAGCCCGCTGAAATGCGGGCCGAAGCGCCACCTGCTGTCTAGCACGAGGCCCAGATACTTCATCTGGGCCCCGACCCCTATCCGGACGCCCTCCACGACGATGTGGGCGTCTGGAGGGCAGCGCTGCCGAGGCCCGTGAAAGAACACGGCCTCGGTCTTGTTCAGCGCTACCCTCAGTCCAAGCTGGCGGATCCTACCTGCCACCAAGGATCCGCCAGCCGAGGCCAAACAGGCCGCCTCCCCAAAGTCCCTCCCCCAGGCAACGAGGAGAGTGTCATCCGCGTAACAGATGACACTCGTGCCCTGGAGGAGGGTGCCCCGCAGGAGCCAGTCGAATGCGATGTTCCACAAGGGGGGCCCTAGCACCGACCCCTGTGGAACACCGCACTCCGCTCCGTAGCGCCTGATCCTGGCCGTCTTGTCCACCAGGAGGACCTCTCTGTCCTCCAGGTAGCTGGCCAGGATCGCCCGCAGATATGGAGGCACTCCGTGGTACCGGAGTGCCTCCAATATGGTCGAGTGGGGCACGGAGTTGAAGGCGTTGGCAATGTCGAACGACACCGCCAACACTCCGTCCCCCGACTCGACCGCCTCCTGCACGTGGCCCCTGAGTAGGGCCAAAGCGTCGACCGTCGAACGCCCACGTCGAAAACCGAACTGGGCGTCCGACAGGTCCGGCCCTACCTCCCGCAAGTGGCTATTTAGCCGGGTGGCGATGATCCCCTCGAACAATTTACCGACCTCATCGAGCAGAACGATGGGCCGGTATGCCGAGGGGGAGTCCACCGGGCGTCCCTCCTTCCGGAGCAGGCAAAGCTGCCCCTCCTTCCACTGTTTTGGGAACCTCCCAGCCATAAGGCACGCGCTGAAGAGGTCCCGAAACCTGTCCTCCATGAGGGACGCCGCGATGGCCACCACCCGTGCGGGGACGCCATCCGGTCCAGGGGCCGTCTTCTTCGCGCGGAGGGACAGAACCCCCGCGCGAAGTTCCTCCACCGATACTGGAGGGACCTCCTCCTCCGGCGAAGCCACCACCCCCCCCAGTGGGGGGTTCATTGTTGGTGGGGTGAAGTCGGTCCTGCGTGGAAACAGTGACCGAACCACCCCATCCAGCAACGCCGGCTCCAGGGTCTCCGTGACTGGGGGACCAAAGGGGCGCAGTTGGTTCCGCGCCGCCTTATATGGCCTCCCAAACGGATCCCTGTCGAGGCCCTCCAGCATCTCGGCCCTCGCCGAGTCCTTGGCGGCGCACATAGCCGTCTTGAGGACCGTCTTTGCCTCTAGATAAGAGGCGTAGAGGCGGTCCTCCCCGGCCTGAGACCGGGTAGTGCGCCGCCGACTCCGCGTGAAGGCCCTCCTGGCCGCCACGCAGGTGGCCCGTAGCCCCGCCAGCTCCTCCGACCACCAGTACACGGCGCGTCGGGGAGGCGGACGGCGTGACCGAGGCATGCTGGCGTTGCACACCTCGGTCAGGGACGCCCTGAGCTGGACCGCCACGCGGTCCACGTCCAGGACCGGCTCGACAGGGGGTGAGAGCCAGTCCTGGAGAAAGGCTGCCTCCTTGGCTGCCTCCCGGTCCAGGCGGGTGAGAGCCCACCGCGGGAAGGGAGATTGGCCAGCGCGGCCCGTCCCCCCCCGGGGGCCGGTGGAGATGTCGAACCGCACGTATCGGTGGTCCGACAAAGTCTCCACCGTCTCCACCCGCCAGTTCACAACGCGGGCGGCCAGGGCAGGGGTGGCAAACGAGACGTCTACCACCGATCCTCCCCGTCGCCGCACACACGTGTGGACCGCCCCCCTGTTGAGGAGGGACACGCCGCACGAGGCCGCCCAAAATTCGACGGCGCGTCCCCGGACGTTGCAGGAGGCAGCCGGGTTGCCCCAAGCCTCCGACTTGGCGTTCAGGTCGCCCAATATGGAAAGAAAGAAAAGAAAGAAAGAAAATGAGTTTATTTGCATTAAAACAAAAACACCTTAAAATTAAACAAAATATTTTTAAAACTATTAATGCCAAAAGGGCCTCAGCTCAGCATAATGCCAAATGGTAACACAGGGTATACCACCTGACGCTGATTTTCAGCTGCAGCCCACGAGTGCCATACGCTCGAAAACACCGACAAACATTTAAAATAGGTATACAATTAATTATAATAAAACAACAAAAATAAAAGTTCCATGTGCCCATTAACAAAAGAGAAAAAACAATAATAAAAAGTAACAATGATAAAAAGTATAAAATTAATAACATTGGTAAAATTGTAAGATTTATAGAATTGATAAAATTTAAAATATATAAAATTGATTGTGCTAAAAATTGAGAAATACATTGGGTACAATAATAACAGCAACAATTTATCTATTGCGCTTTAAATGGCTGACGTGTCAGCACGAACATCTTTAAATTCATTTTGATGATTTAATAAAAACAACTTTAATTTTAATTTGAATGTCGAGCAACTTTTACTATACTTTATTGGAGGCGGGATATTGTTCCAGCATTTGGTAGCTGCGTACCGAAAACTGCCCCTAAAAGCCGCCGACTTATGCTGGGGAATAGAAAGCCCTCCCGGCGACTGCCGTTAGGATTTCGAGGAAGTCCTCGAAATCCCTTAGAGGGCGGTTTGGGGAGAAATAGACCCCGACCAGGGCCGTATCCCCCCCCCACGCGGCGGCCACGTATCCCGGTCCCCTCTCTAAAAGCGAGAGGGGAGGGGAGTCCGTGGAGGACCGCGCCACCAACGCCACCAAGCCGTCTCGGTCGCCCAGCCAGGTACTGGGGACCGAGTAAGGCTCGGCAACCACCGCCACGTCCACCAACCACTCAGCCACGGTCTGGATCAGCAGATCCTGAGCCGCTCTGCAGTGGTTGGTGTTCGCCTGGAGGATGCGATGTTCGACTGGCATTAATCGGACATCGCACCCCCCTCCTCCTCAGCCAGGCCGACAGCAGCCGGAAGGCCATCTTCCGCCACGGCGGAGGTAGCGGCAGGCCTTCTCGGCGCCTGTGCTCTTCCCTTCTTGGGGGGAGGATTGCACATCCTCCCCTGCATCACGTGCCCTGCCGGGCGGCCAACGGCTGCACAGACGGCGCAGTGCGGCTTGGCGGCCTCGCACGTTGCGGATTTGTGGCCCTCCTTGCCGCAGCGGTAGCAGCTCTCTGTCCGGTCCACGGTGGACGGACAGAGGGGCCGGGTGTGCCCGACTCCGAAGCACTTGTAGCACCGCAAGGGCTGTGCCACAAGTGCCCGGACCGCACCCGAGCTGAAGCCCACGTTGAGCCGTCCTTTGTCAAGGACGGCTTTGGCAGCGGCGACTGGGCACTCCATGCGGATGGTGCCCATGCCGCCGCGGCCGGACCTGATGTCCCGGGCTCGTACCGCTGCGACGCCACAGCCCCCTACAGCTGCGACCGCCGCCACCACCTCCTCCTTGGTGACCGAGTCATCCAAGTCGGTCACCTCGATGGCCACGGTCTTCACCGGCCTGGCCACCTTGGCCGCATCTGCGATGACCTCTTGCAGCTTAGCTGCGAAGAGGTCCGCATTCTTGCCACCTTCGGCCCCTGGGAACTCGAAGAGCCGTCCCCCAGCCTGGGTCCGGCGACAGGAGACCTTGCCGATCCCCAGTTTTGTGGGATCGGCATTGGCACGCGCCCGCATCATCACGGACGCGTAGGTCTCCCCCCGCTCCACAGCCTCCGCGGTGAGCGTCACCACGACGGCTGCGGTCTTGGGAGGAACTAAGTTCCTCTTGCCGGCTGGGGGCGAACTCTTTCCCCTTCCCTTTCCCTTGTCGGTCGCCTGCGACTGGCTGGGAGGGGTGGTGGCGGAGACGGCTGGGGGGGAGGTTTTCCCCTTTCCCTTCCCCTTTCCCTTGCCAGTCGACTGCGACTGGCCGGGAGGGGTGGCGGCGGGTACGGCAGGGACGACAGCTGCCGTCTTCTTGCCCTTTCCTTTCCCCTTGCCGACCACCCTCGTCCAGCCCTGCTGGTTGGTCGGGGTGGTGGCAGGCAGGAGAGGGTCCTCTTCTGACCTCTGTGAGGTCGGCCCCGGCTCGCTTCGCCTCTTGTCCGCCGCAAGCGGTGGTCGGAGGCTTTTCTCCGGCAGGAGCCGGTCCTCTATGCCTGCTAGGCAGGCCCTCGTGAAGGCCCTCTCCTCCATCACAACCTTGCGGATGATATCCTCAAGGCCGGAGGAGGAGGAGGGGCCCTCTGCCGCAGGTCTCGGCTCAGCCTGGGTTGGCCGGGCCGTGGCCTCGGCCAGCTTCTGATGAAGCTGGCTGACCTCCGTCTGCAGGCGATCAACCCTCGCCTGCAGTTGCCGCGTCTCATCGGTCGCCTGCCTCTGCACCAGCTCCGCAATTATGCCGCGCATGCTCGCGGCCCGGCATTTTAGGGCCTTCTGGAAGGTACCCTTTAACTTGGAGGACTTCGAAGCGACCTCCACGATCCCTTCCTGGTCCTCCACAGCCAACCGCTCGAGCTCCAGTAGGGAGTGGTCCGCGTACAGAACGACAGACGCGCCGTACCCGGACTTGGCACGAGCAAGGCGCGCCTGCCGCTCCTTGGCAGCAACCTGCTCCTCCAGGTCCTGCTGGTACTGCTCCCGCCGAGCTAGGTCCAACTGGCGTTGGGCGTCTTCCAGACCCACGTCGTGGGTATCCGCCGTCACCTTTTTGGACTTAGCCCTCCTCGAAGGCTCCTTCGCCGAACCCGAGCCCGAGGAGCCATCGGACGCTTCCTTGAGGAAGTATCGCTTCCGCGATCGCGATCGTGACCGAGAGTGCTCGGTCTCCATCGCGCCAGCGTTCGACGAAACGAACTCGCTGTCGGAGTCCGATTCATCCACCCTGCCTTCGTAGAAGGCTCTGCCTTCTTTCGACGCTGAGGCGTCGCGTTGGCCCTGAGAAGGGCCTTTGGGTTGGCCCTGAGAAGGGCCTTTGGGTTGGCCCTGAGAAGGGCCTTTTTTAACAAAATGCCCGAGGGCATCCCGCGGGGGTTTCGATGAAGACATCTCAATAAAATAAAATAAAATAAAATTTTCCGCAGGTATCGTACGCGACAAGACAATAAAATTCGCTACGATCGCACAGTGCACTTTGGCCGTACCCAGCCTGCCACTCCGTTACGGTGGTCAGGACTGGGACGTTTCCAGGGGATACGACGTGGACGTAAGCACTGTGAGGGGATCCCCCCCCCCCAACCTAACCTTTTTTTTTTTTTTTTTTTTTTGATCACGCTGGGAAAAAATGCATTACGCATACCCGCCCCTTGGGGGAATGGGGACGGGCTATGTGGGACTCCCCGGAATGTTCCGGTATACCCACTAAAATAACCCAGCGGCACTCCCGCATCGTCTGTTTGGAGGAGGACTGGGAAACTGGCACAGCCTTTACGCCCAGTCCTCCGCCGACGACCGCCCGCCTTTACAGCGGGGCCTTCACGCCCCTCCCTTAGTGGAGGGGCTCGGGAATGACCACGTGCTCGGCCATTCCCGCCCGACGGGGTGGTGACTAGTGCAATGCAGACGAGAGGCGCCCCCGCGCCTGTCGCCCGCTAGTCACCACCAGGTGGTGGGAGGAGACGATCGTACAACCGCCTTCTCCCACCCCTTCTTCGCCTGCGGAGCGGCGGCGCGAGAGGATCGTCCTCCCGCGCACGCTCCGCCGCCTCCTTTTGCGAAATCACGACCTCGCAAAAGGAGGCAACCGCCGCCCAGGCCTCCTCACTCCCCAGCATGGAGTTGACCACACTGGGAAGTGAGAGGTCCTGCCCGATTACTTGAACTAGGGCACGGCGCAGTTCAGCCCAGGCTGGGCACACCTCTAGAGTGTGCTGCGCCGTGTCCTCTGCCGCGCCGCAGTCGTGGCACGCCGGGGTTTCCTCCCTCCGGATCCGGTGCAGGTGCGTTCCGAAACAACCATGTCCGGACAACACCTGCACCAAACGGAATGAGAGGAAACCGTGGGGACGCTCGAGCCAGCCCTGCAAGACTGGACCGAGCGCGTCCAACGTCTGGCGTCCAAAGGCGGCGGTGGCGAGGTCCTCCGTCCAATGGAGGACGATAGCGTCCCTCGCCTCCCGCCGCACTGCCTCCCGCTCTTCCGCGGCGGGGCGCTCCCCGAGCGCCTTCCGCCGCGCCGTCCACTCGTACACTCTGGCGAGCACCCATGCCTCCAACTCCCAGGGAGGGGTGCCCGCCAGAGCGCACGCCGCCGAGAAACCCACCGAGCGGTAGGCCCTCGCCACCCGCAGTGCAATGGCCCTTTGGGGCCTGCGGATGGCGGTCGCATTCTCCCTCCTGTGGAGGGAGTCCGCCCAGATGGGCGCCCCGTAAAGGGCCATACTCTTTAGGATGCCGGCATAGAGGCGCCGGCATCGATCCTTCGGCCCTCCCAAGTTTGGGAGGAGCCATGAGAGGGCGTCCGCGGCTTTCAGCAGGCGCGTCGACAGCCCGCTGAAGTGCGGGCCGAAGCGCCACCTGCTGTCTAGCACGAGGCCCAGATACTTCATCTGGGCCCCGACCCCTATCCGGACGCCCTCCACGACGATGTGGGCGTTCGGAGGGCAGCGCTGCCGAGGCCCGTGGAAGAACACGGCCTCGGTCTTGTTCAGCGCTACCCTCAATCCAAGCTGGCGGATCCTACCTGCCACCAAGGATCCGCCAGCCGAGGCCAAACAGGCCGCCTCCCCAAAGTCCCTCCCCCGGGCAACGAGGAGAGTGTCATCCGCGTAGCAGATGACACTCGTGCCCTGGAGGAGGGTGCCCCGCAGGAGCCAGTCGAATGCGATGTTCCACAAGGGGGGCCCTAGCACCGACCCCTGTGGAACACCGCACTCCGCGCCGTAGCGCCTGATCCTGGCCGTCTTGTCCACCAGGAGGACCTCTCTGTCCTCCAGGTAGCTGGCCAGGATCGCCCGCAGATATGGAGGCACTCCGTGGTACCGGAGTGCCTCCAATATGGTCGAGTGGGGCACGGAGTTGAAGGCGTTGGCGATGTCGAACGACACCGCCAACACTCCGTCCCCCGATTCGACCGCCTCCTGCACGTGGCCCCTGAGTAGGGCCAACGCGTCGACCGTCGAACGCCCACGTCGAAAACCGAACTGGGCGTCCGACAGGTCAGGCCCTACCTCCCGCAACTGGCTATTTAGCCGGGTGGCGATGATCCCCTCGAACAATTTACCGACCTCATCGAGCAGAACGATGGGCCGGTATGCCGAGGGGGAGTCCACCGGGCGTCCCTCCTTCCGGAGGAGGCACAACTGCCCCTCCTTCCACAGTTTCGGGAACCTCCCAGCCGTCAGACACGCGCTGAAGAGGTCCCGAAACCTATCCTCCATGAGGGACGCCGCGATGGCAACCACCCGTGCGGGGACGCCATCTGGCCCAGGGGCCGTCTTCTTCGCGCGGAGGGACAGAACCCCCGCGCGAAGTTCCTCCGCTGATACTGGAGGGACCTCTACCTCCGGCGAAGCCACCACCCCCCCCAGTGGGGGGTTCATTGTTGGTGGGGTGAAGTCGGTCCTGCGCGGAAACAGTGACCGAACCACCCCATCCAGCACCGCCGGCTCCAGGGTCTCCGTGACTGGGGGACCAAAGGGGCGCAGTTGGTTCCGCGCCGCCTTATATGGCCTCCCAAACGGATCCCTGTCGAGGCCCTCCAGCATCTCGGCCCTCGCCGAGTCCTTGGCGGCGCACATAGCCGCCTTGAGGACCGTCTTTGCCTCCAGGTAAGAGGCGTAGAGGCGGTCCTCCCCGGCCTGAGACCGGGTAGTGCGCCGCCGACTCCGCGTGTAGGCCCTCCTGGCCGCCACGCAGGTGGCCCGTAGCCCCGCCAGCTCCTCCGACCACCAGTACACGGCGCGACGGGGAGGCGGACGGCGTGACCGAGGCATGCTGGCGTTGCACACCTCGGTCAGGGACGCCCAGAGCTGGACCGCTGCCGCATCCACGTCCAGGACCGGCTCGACAGGGGGTGAGAGCCAGTCCTGGAGAAAGGCCGCCTCCTTGGCTGCCTCCCGGTCCAGGCGGGTGAGAGCCCACCGCGGGAAGGGAGATTGGCCAGAGCGGCCCGTCCCCTCCCGGGGGTCGGTGGAGATGTCGAACCGCACGTATCGGTGGTCCGACAAAGTTTCCACCGTCTCCACCCGCCAGTTCACAACGCGGGCGGCCAGGGCAGGGGTGGCAAACGAGACGTCTACCACCGATGCTCCCCGTTGCCGCACACACGTGTGGACCGCCCCCCTGTTGAGGAGGGACACGCCGCACGAGGCCGCCCAAAATTCGACGGCGCGTCCCCGGACGTTGCAGGAGGCAGCCGGGTTGCCCCAAGCCACCGACTTGGCGTTGAGGTCGCCCAATATGGCGACCTGGCGTGGTGCCGCCCTCCCGGCGACTGCCGTAAGGACTTCGAGGAAGTCCTCGAAATCCCTTAGAGGGCGGTTTGGGGAGAAATAGACCCCGACCAGGGCCATATCCCCCCCCCACGCGGCGGCCACGTATCCCGGTCCCCTCTCTAAAAGCGAGAGGGGAGGAGAGTCCGTGGAGGACCGCGCCACCAACGCCACCAAGCCGTCCCGGTCGCCCAGCCAGGTACTGGGGACCGAGTAAGGCTCGGCGACAACCGCCACGTCCACCAACCACTCGGCCATGATCTGCGTCAGCAGATCCTGGGCCACCCCGCAGTGGTTGGTGTTCGCCTGGAGGATGCGATGTTCGTGCCTATCCATCGGACATCGCACCCCCCTCCTCCTCAGCCAGGCCGGCAGCAGCCGAAAGCCCTTCTTCCGCCACGGCGGCGGTAGCGGCAGGCTTTCTCGGCGCCTGTGCTTTTCCCTTCTTAGGGGGAGGATTACACATCCTCCCCTGCATTATGTGCCCTGCCGGGCGGCCAGCGGCGGCACAGACTGCGCAGTGCGGCTTGGCGGCCTCGCACGAGGCGGACTTGTGGCCCTCCTTGCCGCAGCGGTAGCAGCTCTCTGTCCGGTCCACCGTGGACGGACAGAGGGGCCGGGTGTGCCCGACTCCGAAGCACCTGTAGCACCTCAAGGGCTGTGCCACAAGTGCTCGGACCGCACCCGAGCTAAAGCCAATGCTAAGCCGTCCTTTATCAAGGACGGCTTTGGCAGCGGCGACTGGGCACTCCATACGGATGGTGCCCATGCCACCGCGCCCGGGCCTGATGTCCCGGGCTCGCACCGCTGCGACAACACAGCCCCCCACGGCTGCGACCACCGCCACCACCTCCTCCTTGGTGACGGTGTCGTCGAGGTCGGTCACCTCAATGGCCGCCGTTTTCACGGGCCGGGCCACCTTGGCCGAGTCCGCGATGACCTCCCGCAACTTTGTTGCGAAGAGGTCTGCGCTGGCACTGCCCCCCGCCCCCGGGAACTCGAATAAACGAGCTCCGGCTTGGGTCCGCCGGCAAGAGACCTTGCCGATCCCCAGTTGGGTGGGATCGGCATTGGCACGCGCCCGCAACAATATGGAAGCGTACGTTTCCCCACGCTCCGCAGCCTCCGCGGTGAGGGTCACCACGACGGCTGCGGTCTTAGGAGGAACAAGGTTCCTCTTGCCGGCTGGGGGCGAGCTCTTCCCTTTTCCCTTTCCTTTTTCAGTGGCATGTGACTGGCTGGGAGGGGTGGTGGCGGGGACGGCTGGGGTGGAGGTTTTCCCCTTTGCCTGCCCCTTTCCTTTGCCAGTCGACTGCGACCGGCTAGGAGGGGTGGAGGCGGGTACGGCAGGGACGACAGCTGCCGTCTTCTTCCCCTTGCCTTTTCCCTTACCCTTACCGGCGACCCTCGTCCAGCCCTGCTGGTTGGTCGGGGTGGTGGCAGGCAGGAGGAGGTCCTCTACCCTTTGTGAGGTCGGCTCCGGCTCTTTCCGCCTCTTGTCCGCCGCAAGAGGCAGCCGGTAACTTTTTTCCGGCAAGAGCCGATCCTCAATTCCTGCTAAGCAGGCTCGGACGAAGTCCCGCTCCTCCATCATGACCCTGCGGATGGTGTCCTCAAGGTCGAAGGAGGCGTGACCCTCTGCCGCAGGTCTTGGTTCGGCTTGTATTGGCCGGGCCGTTGCTGCAGCCAGCTTTTGGTGCAGCTGGCTAACCTCCGACTGCAGGCGATCGATCCTCGCCTGCAGCTGCCGCGTCTCATCGTTAGCCTTGCGCTGCACCAACTCCAGGACGATGCCACGCATGCTTGCGGCCCGGCATTTCAGGGACTTCTGGAATGTTCCCTTGAGGTGTGAGGACTTGGAAGCGACCTCCACAATCCCCTCCTCGTCCTCATCAGCCATCCGCTCCAGCTCAAGCAAGGAGTGGTCTGCGTACAGGACTCGGGACGCACCGTAACCAGACTTGGCACGGGCTACGCGAGCCTGCTCCTCCTTGGCTGCAACCCTTTCCTCCAGTTCCTGCTCTAACTGCGCCCGCCGAGTCAGGTCCAGGTGGCGCTTGGCGTCCGCCAATCCCACGTCGTGGGCGTCAGCCTCCGTCAGCGGCTTTTTGGCCTTGGCCTTTTTTCGTGACTCCCTCGCCGAACCTGAGGCCGAGGAGCCATCCGATACTTCCTTCAGGTAATACCGCTTCCGCGATAGCGATCGTGATCGAGTGTCCTCGGTCACCATCGCGCCAGCGTTCGACGCAACGAACTCCGTGTCGGAGTCCGAATCGTCAACCCTTCCTTCGTAGAAGGCTCTGCCTTCTGCCTTTGGGTTGGCCCTGAGAAGGGCCTTTGGGTTGGCCCTGAGAAGGGCCTTTGGGTTGGCCCTGAGAAGGGCCTTTGGGTTGGCCCTTAGAAGGGCCTTTTTTCTTCATGAAATGCCCGCGGGCATCCCGCGCATGGGTAGACATACTATCAGCAATGATCGTAGATTCCGCAAGTAAAATAAAATAGCTACGATCGCACAGTGCACTTTGGCCGTTCCCAGCCTGCCACTCCGTTACGGTGGTCAGGACTGGGACGTTTCCAGGGGATACGACGTGGACGTAAGCACTGTGAGGGGATCCCCCCCCCCCAACCTAACCTAACCTAACCTAACCTAACCAGTCACTCGCGCACCTCCAGCCCGAACGGTCACGTTTTGTGAGCTCCGCACTCAAAAATTCCTAGTGAAAGTTATTTTTGCGCTAAAAACCAGAGCGATACCTTAAAAGTTGCGGGCCACCGAGGCCGTCAAAACTGTGTTTTTAAAAAGAAAATCGGTTTGGAGAAAAGTGAAAAAAGCGAAAAAACAAGAAAATTTTGTGGTTGAAAAAACACAAACGGTGAAGTTACTCGAAAAGTAGATCGTAAAGTGACAAAACTAGAACTGCTATATTGTGCGCGCTATCGAGTTCTTCAGATTCGGCAGTTTTCCCGAATTTTTCCGCGCAAGCGCGCGGAAATACGGGAAAAAACAAAAATTTGACTTTTCAACGAGGCCCCCATTCTGGGTCAAAATACATTCCTGACTACTCTCGGAGAACGAGGACAAGACAAGGAGCCCGGAGATCTTTTCCAAATCAAGATCCGAGCTAAGGGTGTCGTTTTACACACCAAACAAGTTTTACAAACTTAGCCGTGCGGTTGCGAAAGGAGAAAGCAACTCTTCCTGCCAAGATATCCTGTGCATCCTGAGACGACCTGGCCCACAGCTTCTATACAAGCAGGCTGGGGAGTCACCCTGTCCACACCCGGAGATTCAGCGGGTTTCGAGAACTATTTCTATTTTGAAACTTTAAAACAGTGCAGTGTGTGAAAAATTTTCAGTGATAAAATAGGTTGGTTTTCCTACAAACATAACCTAAATTTTTATATTTTAACATATATATTTTTGGTATTTATATAGTAGATTCTGTTGCCCTTAGCAATCCCTTCCCCTTTATTCAAAAATCTTTTCAAAATATATTATAATTTGGAAGTTATAGCCATTCCCAGTTCGCGGATTTTTCCCCGAAACGTGTTTGTTTTCAAGTCACTTTGGGGAGGCTATATCTTCTAAACCTGAAGTCGCAGAGGGAAAGTAATTGGCGGAAATATAGTTTTCTGTCGAAGGGCTACCCTAACAACTGGTCCCCATCCCTCCACGACGCTCTAAAAATTTTCCTGGGGTAAATTACGAAAAATTTTGTGTTTCCCCGAAAATTACCCCGATTTTAGACCACAGACTGCTGCAAAAACGAGGAAACATTTTTGGACCAAATTAGTTTAAGTTTATTAAAATTTTAAAAACAGGAAAAACCAACTTATCTTAGTGTATACTGTGTTTAGGCTGTACTCTTTGTAAATTTTTGATATTTTGTTTTTTGAGCAAAACAAAATTTTTGCCGGATCGGAAATCGAACCTGTGACCCTTTTTTAATCATTTTGACCAAGAACCGTACTAATTGACGCGGCAAGTGTAGTGAAGCTACACGGGCCATTTCTCTGATACTGTTTCTCGGTGGCAGTTTGACTGAGAAAAATTGTAAATTTTATTTGTAAATTTCGTAAAAATATTTTTGGCTTTTCCATTCAGTTTTATTGTTAACTTACTAGTAAGTTATTTATTGGTCCAATAACTAGTTAACAATAGTTTTACTGGTGACGGAGTGTGTTTTTTGGAAGAATATTTCGATTTTGCATAAAAGTCGAAATATCTCGGAAACGGTGCGGAAAATTGAAATTCTGACGAAATTTTCCCCCCCCAAAGAATACACCCTCTCCCAATCTGGACCTGGATTAAGATAGGCCCCCTAGACCCCCCTTTTGACCCCCTTTTTCGGCAACCCCAAATCCTTTAAATTACTGAAATTGTTATTAGTATACATTTATATATTTATTTTGGACCCCCTTTTGGACCCCCTTCTGGACCCCCGCCCCCCCCTCTGACTAAACCCTCTATCCCTCATCCTATATTCCCCGCAGACCCAAAGGGATCCATTTGGATTCCCCCCCTCCCCCCCATTGAAAAACTTCTTCACCCCCCCGGACCCTAACTTTGGTACCGGAGGTCATAGACCCACCGAGTTTGGGGTCTCCGTGATCGGGAGGAGAAGTGCTTCAATTTGGCCCCAAGGGTTTTGCCGAAAAATCGAAAAAAAATTTCAAAAACTTTTTTTAAAATTTTTATTTTTATTTATTTTTATTCATCTTAATCCCCTTTTCTTGGTTAACTGTGTCTTTTTGGACGACACTGTGGGAACGGGTCTGATTTACGGTTTTTGTTTTTAGATTTAAGACATATAGTAGCACTTTTGTGCTGCTATATCATAGTTATAAGTTTTTAACAATTGTAATTATTGACATACAGTAACACTTTTGTGTTACTGTATATTAGGTTAAGACCATATATTTTTTGTAATTTTATATTTTATGTATTGACATATAGTAGCACTTTTGTGCTACTATATTTAGGTTAAGACTTTTGTAATTTTATTGACATATAGTAGCACTTTTGTGTTACTATATTTAAGCTAGGCAATTTTAATTATTTATTATCGTTTTTAAATCTTCGACTAGTACCCTGTACAGGAGAACCTATACACACAAAGCGGGGTATCTTTACAATACCCCTCTTTACACACATTTTATACACAACTGGGGTGCCTTTTACACACCCCTCTTGACGACGCGACACTAATCCCCTATTCATACACTTATCACGATGAGCGGTATGCCTGGTATGCGTACGCCTCCAAAACAGCCGATACTAAAAATTGTTAAAACCCTACCACAAAAGGCGCCTGAAGAAGCAGGGCCTTCCACGCAGAGCGTGAGGAAGAGCGTAGGTGAGTGGGAGGCGGGCAGCAAGACCGTAACGAAGCGCACCCCACCTGCTAAACCGGTTCATACAACACCGGTGATGGCGAAGGGAGCAATAGCCTTCGAGGTAGGAAGCCCGCCCCCAACAAAGAGCAGAGTGGCTGAGGCCAGAGCCTGCTCGAACAAAATAAAGGCGTTGATGACGCAGTCTAAAACGACGAAAAATGAAATAAAGGCGGAGGTAAAAGCCCAGGCAGACCGGCTGTATCAAATTATCAAAGAGTGCGACCGGGATAGCCTTGCGGAACCCCCAACCCGAAGGGCCGAGAAAGCCCCCTGTTCTCCTCCAGAGGCTGATGCTGAGGCCGAAACAACCTCTTTGAGGAAAGCTCTCGAAGAGCACAGCCGCAACCTGGCCGAAAACAGCCTACGGATGGAGAGGCTGAAAGAGGCGCTACAGACTAGCCAAAACCAAATGGTTTCTTACGCTAGCGTAGTGGCCAGTCGGCCGCCCATCCGGGCTCAGAACCCTGAAACACTGCACTCCATAGTGGTGTCGGCCAGGGACGAAAAGGAGACAGGAGAGCAGGTCTTAGACCGACTGCGAAAGGTTGTGAATGCCAGGGAAGGGGGGATCGCCGTAGAAAAGGTGCGTAAGGCGAAGGACCGGAAGGTTATCCTGGGCTGCCGCACCGAGGACGATAGGAATAGGCTTAGGGAGAAGCTTAGGCAGGCGCCCGAGCTGGAGGCGCAAGACATCAAAAATAAAAACCCGCAGGTCATATTGAAAGACCTAATGCAGTACAACACGAACGAGGACATTCTAAAGGCCCTCCACAATCAAAACGCTGCGATCTTCAAAGATCTCAAAGGGGATCAAGCGAAGATGGAGGTCCTGTATCGGAAGCGTTCCAGGAACCCGCACACAGGTCATGTAGTGATGAGGGTCGCCACAGAGGTCTGGCGACGCATGACCGAGGCAGGGTCGGTGCATGTGGACCTACAGCGGGTTAGGGTCGAAGACCAGTCCCCGCTTGTCCAATGCTCGCTCTGCCTTGGTTATGGGCACAGCAGACGTCTCTGTACGGATACTGTGCCAAAGTGCGGCCACTGTGGCGGTCCTCACATGAGGACGGAGTGCGCGGACTGGAGCGCAGGTTTGCCTCCTTCGTGTTGTAACTGCACGCGGGCAAATTGTGACAGCACCGGTCACAACGCCTTCAGCTCGGAGTGCCTGGTCAGAAGAAGGTGGGAAGCAATAGCCCGATTCGCCATAGCATACTGCTAAGGGCACCCCGGGGGCTCCTGTCCAACAAATCGCAAGAACATACCGAGTGGCCCAAGCGAACTTACAAAGGAAGGAACTGGCTACCACCGAACTCTTTTTAGAGGCCAGTGAACGCAAGATCTCGTGGGCACTGATCCAGGAGCCGTATGTGGGTGGAGCCCGAAGTATGAAGAGCTACCGTGGCGCGAGAGTCTACCAGTGCGAGGTTGATGGAAGTGGGAGGGTAAAGGCGGCTATTGCCGTCTTTGATCATGACCTAGATGTCATACCCTACCCGAAACTCACCACAAACAACATCGTTGTGGTGGGGATCCGGACCAAAGCCTGGGAAATCGCAGTAGTCTCTTATTACTTCGAGCCAGACCAGCCCATAGGGCCATACTTGGATCAGGTGTCCCGGATCCAATCGGAAGTGGCCACCGGTAGATTGTTGATAGGCGGCGACGCGAACGCGAAGAGTGCCTGGTGGGGCAGCATCCGTGACGACCCCAGGGGGGACGAAATGTCCGCAACTCTCGAAGAGTTGGAGCTCCAGGTACTGAACACTGGTGACGCTCCCACATTTGATACTATCAGAGGTGGTCGAGCGTACAAAAGCCATGTGGATGTCACGGCCTGCTCGCTCGCCCTTTTTGACCACGTGGACGGCTGGCGGGTGGACTCAGGCGTAACTTCCTCGGACCACAACACGATTCTCTTTAACGTGAATCTGAAAAGGGAAAAAGGTACCCATATTAAACGGACCACAAGAAGGTACAACACTAGAAAAGCTGACTGGGAGAAATTTAAAAATGAACTAGAGACTCTTAAAATAGATAAGAATATTGATTTAGAAAATTTAGAAAATGTAAATAATAGAATAGAACTAGAGAAACTTATTGTAGAATATAGTAACATAATTTCCCAGTCATGCGAAGAAGCAATCCCTAAGGTGAGCAACAGGGTAAGACTTACCTGTCCGTGGTGGTCCGAGGAACTTGCTGCAAAGAAGAAGGAGGTGGCTCGCAGGAAGCACCGTATCCGCAACGCCGCACCGGTCCGGCGAGCGATGGTCGTCGACGCGTACCTGGAAGCAAAGGAGGACTACGAGATGCAGGCTAAGAAAGCCCAAGTCGCCAGCTGGAAGGAGTTCTGCCGGAAACAGGATCGGGAGGGGGTCTGGGAGGGTATCTACAGGATCATCGGTAGGACCGCCAAAAGACAGGAAGAACTGACCCTATGCTGCGATGGTGCATTTCTCAATCCGAGTGAATCGGCCTCCCTACTTGCAGATACGTTCTTCCCCAAAGACAGAGTAGACCAGGACAACGCTGACCACAGGCGAATAAGAGAAGCAGCCAGCCGAGTAAATGAATGGGTCCATGATGAAAATCATGATCCTTCATTTACGACGCTGGAGCTGAAGACCGCCGTGGCGGGTTTCAATCCCAAGAAGGCACCATGAGGGGATGGACTGACGTCTGACATCTGCAGTCAAGCGATCCACCAGGACCCGGAGTTGTTCCTTGCCCTTTACAACAAGTGCCTCGGCCTGGCGCACTTTCCGGAGATCTGGAAGGAGGCCACGGTCGTGGTACTTCGGAAGCCGGGCAAGGACAACTATCTGACCCCCAAGGCATACCGACCAATCGGTCTGTTGCCTGTTCTGGGGAAGGTCCTGGAGAGGATGGTCGTAGCTCGTCTAAAGTGGCAGCTTGTACCGCGATTTAGTACCCGCCAGTTTGGCTTTATGCCCCAGAGGAGCACCGAGGACGCCCTCTATAACCTAATGAATCACGTACAGGACAAGTTAAGGCTGAAGAAGCTAATTGTCCTGGTGTCATTGGATATAGAGGGGGCCTTCGATAGCGCCTGGTGGCCAGCTATAAAAGTCAGGCTGGCTGAGGAAAAGTGTCCGGTCAATATCAGGCGGCTGATAGACAGCTATCTTGACGGTAGGAAGGTCAAGGTTCGGTACGCCGGTGAGGAATGCACGAGAGAGACTGACAAGGGCTGTGTTCAGGGGTCAATTGGCGGCCCAATCTTGTGGAACACCCTCCTAGACCCACTTTTGCGGGAGTTAGAGCGGCGCGGGATCTTCGTGCAGGCGTTCGCGGATGACATCGTCCTGGTCGTGGATGGTGACTCAGCGACTGAAGTCTCGACATCTGCCAATGCAGCCCTCGCCCTTGCTCAGAGTTGGGGTGTCAGAAATAAGTTGAGGTTCGCACCGCACAAGACCTGTGCGATGGTGGTAACCAATAAACTTAAGTACGACACCCCAAGGCTGAGCATGGCCGGGGTCGACATCGGTATGGTTAAGAGTATGAAGTTGTTGGGTCTGACCATTGACGAAAAGCTCACTTTTAGTGAGCATACCGCGAACGTCTGCAAGAAGGCAGCTGATATTTACAAACAGCTATCCCGCGCTGCTAAGGTTAGCTGGGGATTGAATACAGACATCATTCACACCATCTACACAGCCACAATTGAACCCATAGTTACGTACGCGGCCGCTGCCTGGGCACCCGCCACGAAAAAGGTTGGGATACGGAAGAAACTAAGCTCTGTCCAACGAGGGTTCGCTCAGAAGCTCTGCAAATCTTACCGCACAGTCTCTCTGAACTCGGCACTGGCATTGGCCGGGATACTGCCTCTAGACCTGCGCATACAGGAGGCAGCCGCCCTGTATGAAGCGAGGAGAGGGTCATCCCGGTTTGTGCCAGGAGACAGAGAGATCGAGAGTGCGGTGAGGTTTGCAAAAGCCCCTCACCCAGCTACACAAATGCCCCTTGCGTTCATGTGCCTGGCAGATCGAGAGTTGCTAGCTAGCAACAACACGCAGACGGTGCGCATCTTCACCGACGGCAGCAAAATTGAGGGGAAGGTCGGAGCCGCATTATCCATTTGGGATAATGATGGTGAAGTCCGGAGCCTCAAGCTTTGCCTTGCCGCGTACTGCACCGTCTACCAGGCGGAACTCTTGGCCATTTGGAAAGCTACGGAGATAATCCTCGCGCGGCAAGAAGCGAGCTATGGCTTGTTCAGCGACTCAATGGCAGCATTGCAGACGCTTGCAAGCCATGGCTCTCTCCATCCCCTGGCATTCCACGCGCGCGCCAATTTGGCTAAGGCCCTTACCCAGAACAAAGCTGTGTCTTTGTTCTGGGTCAAAGCCCACGCGGGCCTGCCCGGGAATGAGCGAGCGGACGAGCTAGCCAAGGAGGCAGCATTGTCGTCACGGAGGAAGCCGGACTACGACCAGTGTCCGGTTTCATTTATCAAGCGACGGATTCGTTCCGAATCGCTTGATGAATGGAATCGGAGATATGTGTCGGGCGAGACAGCTTCCGTGACGAAAATGTTTCTTCCGGACGCAATAGTTGCCTTCCGTATTGTAAAACAGGTACGGCCCTCAGGTGTTCTCACGCAGGTTTTGACGGGGCACGGTGGGTTCTCCGAATACTTGAATCGCTTCAAGTGTAAGGGGAGCCCATCGTGCGTCTGCGATCCCTGCGTGTCAGAAAGTGTCCAGCACATAATTGTAGAATGCCCGCTATTTACCAGGGAGCGCTACCAACTCGAATGTGAGCTGGACAAAAAACTGACGAACGAAAGTATCTATGGGTTCATGACAAAGCAATATAGGGAAAGGTTCCTGGCGTACTGCATTAAAGTAGCCACTGTGGTGATAGACAGGAACAAGACCTGATGCGCACTGTGCTTCGTGTATATTTAATTGTATTCAATACGTAAGCACAGAATGCTGCATGACTGTCTATCACCAGCAGTATGTTAGGTAGTACCTGATTGTTTTACAACTGTGATGTAATTTTAGATGTCTAATTTCTGTGATACTGTATTCCTATTGGTTTTTTATAAGGATTTCCGGAGAAAAGCCAAAAACGAAAAACACGTGGTGTGAAAAAAGTTCAAAGGAACGTGACAGCTGCCTGAAAAATTGCAGTACCAAAGAGGCTCTCAAGAAAGGAACATAACCGCAAGTTTTAGATTTTTAAGTTATATACTTTGTGATATATAGACATTTAAATATCGAAAGTTTGGTCATCAATAACTCCTGAAAGGGAGGGAAAATCGACGAGCTTGGACTGCTATCTGTTGCGCGCTCATTAGAAGACGACATCCCGAGAAGCCCAGATTTTTAGCTTGTATATTTTTAGCGTAGTACATAAAAAACTGAAAAAAGTGTATTATTGTAATTTTTTATAGGTCCAAATTTAAATTTTTATGTTTTTATTTAATAATCCAATAGCACTATATTTAAGCTTAATTTAGACATTTTTTCCAAATTTTTCCGACTAGCGGTTTTAAAGTTATTGATTTTTTAGGCATTTTTTGGTTTTAAATTGAAATTAATAGAAATAATTAAATTTTAACAGCAGAATTGGCCTTAAGGGGTGTATTTCAGGTGCTTTAAGCCCAAACTCAGGCCCAGTAGCTTCAAAATTGACGGAAATTGCTTTTTTGAATTTTTTGGGTTTTTCGGTTTTGAATTTAAACATTTAATATTTCCGAAGTTATTGGGCGCAGAGAGCTCGGATTTCCTTACTCCAGAGCGGCGTTCGAGTGGGAACATTTCCTGTATATTTTCAGGAGTTTTCAGGACCTGAAATTTTTCAGCCCTGAAACAAATTCTGGCGGATAGAGGAGGTCGAGCCAAGCACCGCATTTCAAACCGCGTTTCTCTGTGGCAGACGGTTGCGGAGTTATAGCTGACCAAAGTCGTCATTTGACAGTTACCCCCACTTTTTCGGGAACTTTGGCCCAGCATAGCTCCGGATCCGGTGGTCGCAGAGACTTGCCGCTTTCACAGTGGTGTTTGGGGAGTCCACCCCTACCTGATCCATTTGGTTTCAGGCGTTTTGGCGCTGAAAAGTTTCAGGATCCTGAAAACCAATTTGCACGACGGAGCGGGACGAACCAAGCCGGACAAGTCCAAACTCGAGCGTTCTGCGACTGTTGGGGGGGTAGTTATACCGGGTTGAAATTTGACTTTGACAGTTCTAGAACTGTCAAACCATTTTTCAGACTCGGATAACTCTCGATCCGTGGGTCGTAGAAGGTTCGGGTTTTCTTTGGGGGCGTCGGCCGGTTCTTCGCAATCCGTCTTGACGGTTTTCAGGAGGTTTCAGGACCTGAGAAATTTTCAGCCTGAAAATTGTCCCGGTGGGTAGGCCTCTCCGTGCCAACCTCGGGGAACCCAAGCACGAGTTCTTTCAGACCAGCGGTCCCGGAGTAATCCCAAAAAACCATTTCTCGGTTTTGGTTTTTGCGAAAAACCCAGTTTTTTGGGACCTGATAGCTCCGGAACCCCTTGGCGGAATCGTGCTGAGTTTGGGTTCATTCTGCAGGGCTCGAGGAGGGCTATCCATTGGTGAGTAGAGATCGACTCTACCTAGAGATCGAAAAAATTTCGGAAAATTTTCTTCACCTCTTCTCCTGAACCCTTCTCCTCCGTTATTAATTTTAGGACTAGCATAGAGCCACTCTACCACTTTACAGACAATAGGTTTTTACGACCTAATACTGACCCCAAAGCCCATAGTGGCCTTTGTGGACTCATACCTTGGTTGAGTTTTGGTAGAGAAGGCTTCTTTTTATTTATATTATTTAATTTTAAGTTGTGTATATTATAGTTTAAGACTCGGTTTTGTTTCTTTTGAACGCCGGATTATATTTTACTTTATTTATCGTCCCTATTGACGCAGTTAGTTTAGTCACTGACGCATACCCACCAACATGTTCGGCTTCCGAACACCGTCAAATGCTAAAGACGGTGAAAAGTCACCGTCTAGACCTGGGGCAGCGGCCCCTACGAACGTGAGACGAAGCGTCGGGGAGTGGGAAGCCACTAGGACCAGCCCTACCAAAAACGACACCTTTAGCATTGACAAGACGTTGCAGGCCGTCCCTGCTAATAGTAAGACAAAGCCTGCCTTGGCCCAAGAGAGCAAGACGTCGACTGCGCCTTCATTAAGGAAATCAGTCGAACGGGGCTCCCCACCTAAGGTCAAATATGTAGACCGGTTATCGGAGGCTAAGGCCTGCCTAACTAAAACCAAGTTAAACCTGAGCAGCTCCCGGAACACAAAGACGGAGCTAAAAACAGCCATCTCCGAAGCTACCGAGAGACTGTTTCAGTTGGTTAGGGAGGCTGAAGCGGAGCTGAAAGTTGTAAAACAAAAATTGATAAAGGTGGGGCCGGTGATGGCAGAACCTAAACCACCAACCGCAAGCCCACTTTCTCCCGAAGAGAAGGACGCCAACAGTGTGCTGCTCAAAACCTTGGAACAACACACCAAGCTCTTAGCAGAGAGTAGCAGACACATTGTGGAGCTAAACGAAAAGATGGATCTCCAAAAAGAGATACTGGAGAAGGCTAGTTACGCAAGTATAGCCGCAGCTGGAACTGCAAAGTCACTGCCAGGGCGCAGTACATTGCATTCAGTTGTGGTGTCCTCGAAAGATGAGACTGAGACGGGAGAGGAAGTTCTTGAAAGAATAAGGAAAGCGGCAAATGCCAAGGAGGGATGGGTAAAGGTGGATAAGGTGAGGAAAGCCAAGGATCGGAGAATCATAATGGGATTTGAGACAAAAGAAGAAAGAACGAAAATGAAGACCCGACTCCAGAACGAGGGAGTGGAGGAAGTCAAGAACAAGGACCCGCTTCTGGTCCTCAGGAACGTCCTGGTAGTTAATACTGATGACGATATAATTAAGGCCCTGAGGAACCAGAACAAGGGTGTTTTTGGCGGCCTCGACGATGAGGAAAATAGAGTCGAGGTCAAATATAGAAGGAGGACGCGCAACCCACACGTCGGCCACGTCATCGTCTGCGTCTCGCCTATCATCTGGCGACGCGCGCTGGAGAGCGGGACACTCCACATAGACTTCCAGCGTATTAGAGTCGAAGACCAATCCCCGTTGGTGCAATGCACCCGCTGTCTGGGTTTCGGGCACGGCAAGCGGTTTTGCAAGGAGCCTGCGGACCTCTGCAGTCATTGTGGAGGCCCGCACATGAGGTCAGAGTGCCCAGATTGGCTCGCAGGATCACCACCCGCTTGTCGCAACTGTGCCAGATCCAAGCTCGAGAATGGGACTCATAACGCATTTAGCCACGACTGCCCAGTGCGCGTAAGATGGGATGACGTGGCCAGGTCTTCTGTGGCCTACTGCTAAGGGCACCTCACGAACAAACACCCACTATGGAGTACTGCAGGCCAACCTCCAACGAAAAAAGCTTGCCACCAACGAGCTTTTCATCGAGGCAACAAAGCGTGGCGTAGCAGTTGCGCTCCTGCAGGAACCGTACGTGGCCGGGGCTGGAGTTATGAAGAGTCACAGGGGCGTTAGGATCTTCCAGAACGCTGGCATAGGAGGTGGGACTGTGAAAGCGGCAATAACCGTCTTTAACAGTGACCTTACCGTAAAGCAGTACCCGAAACTCACCACCAACAACATCTCGGTGGTGGGAATCCTGACCAGTGCCTGGGAGATCACGCTTGTCTCTTTGTACTTTGAGCCAGACCAGCCTATCGGGCCCTATTTGGAACATCTAAGGCAAATAGGGCTCGTCGTCGGTTCCGGCAAGCTGATCGTTGGAGGGGACGCCAACGCAAAATCTATATGGTGGGGCAGCCCGAAAAATGACCACAGAGGAGAGGAACTGGTAGGAACTCTCGGCGAGCTTGGTCTAAATCTACTCAACCGAGGGGAAATTCCGACCTTCGATACCATCCGAGGAGGGAAGCGGTACAGCAGTTGCGTGGATATCACTGCCTGCTCCAATAACATCCTGGACCTGGTGGATGACTGGAAGATTGATGAAGGTCTCACGAGCTCGGACCACAACGGCATTGCGTTTAACATGCTCTTGGAGAAATCCAAGGGTATACAAATTAAAAGAACGACTCGTAAATATAACACTAAAAAAGCCAATTGGTCCGAATTCCATACGAAATTCGGGCAATTGAAACTAGATAACCATTTAACAATAGCTGAAATTAACAAGATTAATGACAAACATGATATAGATATTGCCACCAACAACTTCAACCAAACAATAGCCAAAGCTTGCAAGCTGTCAATGCCGATCAAAAAATCTAGAGAACAACTCACCTTGCCGTGGTGGTCCGAGAGACTCGCTGAGATGAAGAGGAAGGTCGCCACCATGAGGCGCAGGATCCGCTGTGCCGCCCCAGTCCGGAGGCAGAAGGTCGTAGAACAGTACCTGAAACAGAAAGAAGAGTATGAGTTAGAGGCGGCCAAAGCTCAGACCGAGAGTTGGAAGGAGTTCTGCGGAAAGCAGGATAGGGAGGGGGTTTGGGAGGGAATTTATAGGGTTATAGGAAGGACACAGCGTAGGGAGGATCTACCATTGGAATGGAACGGTGATGTGCTGGACGCTAAGGGCTCTGTGAAGCTCTTAGCTGAAACATTTTACCCGGATGACTCCCCGGAGAGCGACAATGTTAATCACCGCTCCATCCGGTCGAAAGCCGAGTATGTTAACGGTGGGGAACAACATGATTGCTGCGACCCACCGTTCACAATGGCTGAGTTGAAGAGGTCGGTAGATTCATTCAATCCCAAGAAGGCGCCAGGCTCCGATGGCTTTACAGCCGACATTTGCCGCGAAGTCGTGGGTAATGACCCGGCTTGGTTCCTGGGCTTCTTGAACAAGTGCCTGGAGCTCCAGTGTTTCCCCACGTCCTGGAAGGAGGCTACGGTAGTCATATTGAGAAAGCCGGGCAAAGACAGCTACTCTACTCCCAAGTCTTATAGGCCGATTGGGCTATTGCCTATACTTGGGAAGGTCTATGAGAAGATGCTGGTAGCCCACCTAAAGTTCCATCTCCTACCGAGGATGAGTACCCACCAGTACGGATTCATGCCCCAGAGGAGCACCGAGGACTCCCTCTATGTACTAATGCAGCACGTCCACCAAAAGCTCGCACAAAAAAGAATCGTAACACTTGTATCTTTAGACATAGAGGGAGCCTTCGATAACGCCTGGTGGCCAGCAGTTCGTGTCCGTCTGGCGGAGGAAAAGTGTCCGGTAAACCTTAGGCGGGTCATCGATGACTACCTCACTGACCGGAAAGTCACCATTAGGTACGGTGGGGAGACGTATACCAAGGGCACCAGCAAAGGGTGTGTCCAGGGTTCAATCGGGGGCCCTATTTTTTGGAATTTGCTCCTAGATCCCCTCCTTAAAGCACTGCAGAGTGCTGGGATATATGTCCAGGCGTTCGCGGACGATGTTCTCCTCGTTTTTGACGGGGAGACTGCGCTTGAGGTGGAAGTAGCCGCCAACGCCGCTCTCACTCGTGTTCTGGCGTGGGGTGTCGAAAATAAGCTTAAATTTGCACCTCATAAAACCACCGCGATGGTGATCACAAGAAAACTGAAATTCGACACACCACGCCTGAGCATGGGGGGGACAAGCATCGTCCTAGCGAACGAGATAAAAAATATTAGGTGTCACAATAGACAGAGCGCTAACATTCAACACTCATGTCACAATCGTGTGCAGGAGGGCAGTTGAGATATACAAACGGTTGTGCAGAGCTGCAAGGGTCAGCTGGGGGCTAAACCCGGAAATCATCAGGACCATCTACGTGGCGACCATGGAGCCCATAATTCTTTATGCCGCTAGCGTCTGGGCTCCAGCAGCTGAAAAGCTGGGAATAAAAAAGCAGCTTCGAACCGTCCAGCGTGGGGTTGCCCAGAAAATGTGCAGGGCATACCGCACGGTCTCCCTAAACTCTGCCCTGGTGCTGGCTGGGATACTCCCGCTCGATCTTCGCGTCCGAGAGGCAGCCGCACTTTACGGAGCCAGGAGGGGAGTACCCCAGCCCGTACTGGGTGACAGGGAAGTGGAGCGGATGGCACCCGCGCTGGAGGCTCCGCACCCGGCGGAGCAGATGTGCCTGGAGTTCAGAAGCCTGGTAGACGAGGATCAGTATAACACCCACAGCAACTATGCTGTGCGGATTTTCACCGACGGCAGCAAAATTGAGGGTAGAGTCGGGGCGGCGCTATCCCTGTGGAATGGCGACGTCGAGGCAAAAGCCCTCAAGTTTGCTCTGCCGTCCTATTGCACCGTCTACCAGGCTGAACTTCTGGCCCTGCAAAGGGCGGTAGGAGAGGTGCTCAAGCGCGGTGAAACCACGTTCGGCATCTTCAGCGACTCCATGGCGGCCCTTCAGTCGGTGACCAACTCAAGTTCCCCCCACCCCTTGGCAGTGGAAACCAGAGACGCCTTACGTCGCTGCAAACTCCAGAACAAGTGCGTCTCGCTGTTCTGGATAAAGGCCCACGCAGGGTTGGAGGGAAACGAGAGAGCCGACCAGCTCGCGAAGGAGGCCGCCTTGGGGTCGAAGAAGAGGCCGGACTATGATCAGTGTCCCGTTTCATTCGTTAAGCGAGTAATCCGGTCGGAGACGCTTGGCGAGTGGAACGGGAGATATAGATCGGGTGACACAGCTTCGGGCACCAAAATCTTCTTCCCGGACGCTGTGGCAGCGTACAGAGTGGTACGGAAAATGACCCACGACGGCATAACTACGCAGATTCTGACGGGGCACGGTGGGTTCTCCGCATACTTGGAACGCTTCAAGTGTAAGGAGAGCCCATCGTGCGCCTGTGAACCTGGCATCGATGAGACAGTTCTGCACATCCTTTTCAGTTGCCCAATGACTGCGAAGTTGCGCTACGAGACTGAGCAACAGCTTGGTGTAGAATTAAATGCTGAACAGGCACCGCACCTGATGACGGGAAAGAAAAGGGAATTGTTTCTAAATTACTGCAGTCAAATAGCATCCATAGTCATCAAAAGAAACAAAACCGAATAAGAAAGTATGCTGTCACGATATACTGCGATATATTTAAGAACAGCATAGATAAATTAGCTTAATAATAGTGTTAGAATAATGTTATAAAAGTGTAGTATTTAAATATAGTGTGTAAACAAAAACTGCTCCCGTCCATTTAGGACCTGTAAACAATTTTAGTGTTAAAAGTGAAATAAGTGTATCCATAAGATGTGTTCCCCCTACTCTGTAGGACCTGTGTTAATAACTTAAGATAAAATTATGTATAAGAATGTATTAAGTTTAATTGATAAAAGCGCAGAACGTTAATTCCTGCGAGAATGAAGCGCTCCTATGTAAGATTGTACGATTTAGAATAAATTGTATACTAAGATGTATAATTTAAAGATAAATAATTATTAGCAAAGTAAGGAATAATAATAGCTTAAAACTGGTTATAAGAATCTGTAAGATCCTTTTAGTATAAATAAGAATTTAGCTATGTAAAATTGTAAAATAGAATAAGTTTAAAGTATAAATGTAAGAAATCGTAAATAAAAGTTTTATCCTTGGCTTTTAATAAAATAAAAATAGTTAGTGAGCTAGGAAATAGTTGGGCATCCCACCCATAACGGACATAAATGAGGATGTATGAGAGAAAGATCTAGTATGCGGAATGAAAGTGCGAGAGGAATAAATGCGAGAACTGGAATGAATGTATAGATCAGAATAGACTCCGACCATGTTGGGGGTAGAAGTATAAAAAAAAAAAAAAAAAAAAAAAACCTAACCTAACCTAACCTTTTTTTTTTTTTTTTTTTAGCGTGGAGAAATGCTCATGCATACTGCGCTACCACGGGGAGATAGCGCAGTTATGTGGGACTCTAACCCACTAAAACTCCACGGTGTCCTCCTGTGCCGCTTATGGCGGGAACACGGGAACGCGTTAGCATACATCCGCGAACCCGCCGCGGCTGTCCGTCTCCGGACCCTCCTCTGGGTTTTACCCCCATCACCGGCGCACCAGAACACACAGTACGCCGTGACCACCCCGGGGACCAAACCAGCACATGGGTACCAGACAACCCCGTGTATGGCACCCTTGGTCCCCCTGTGACGGGTCAGGACAGTGGCCCCGCCACCTACCACTTTTCGGCCGCAGGGGATAGGGAGAGCGGCCAGCGCAATACCGACACTCCTCCTCCCCTGCGGCCCCACCGCGTCCGCCATCAGACGGTGGCGACCCCGTGCAGGCCGCGGAGGGTAGGGCGAGCGGCGCACCGTAATACCGGCACTCCTCTCCCGCCGCGGCCTCCGACCCTCAGCCGCGATGCCTTTCATACCACATCGCGGCCCGCCTCAGTTGCGATGTCGCCTAGGCAACACCTCAACCTACATGTTGGCCGCTACGTCGTCGGCTTATCGGCAAAAGCCCTGACGAGCGGCCCCTCCTCGGGTTCCTCTTGGCTTCACCGTGGTTGTCCAAGCCACGGCTACTGAGCCCCCCCGCCTCGACAATGCGGGAACCCACCGGGGGGGAACCTAACCTTTTTTTTTTTTTTTTTTTTTTTTTTTTTTTTTTGTTCCGGGGTGGAAAATCCTCATCGGATGTCCTCCGCCCTGGGGGGGGCGGAGGGGTCTGTCAGACTCCTACTGACTAAAAACCACCCCGGTGTTCCATCTCACACCTACGCTGGGGGTCGCGGGAACAATGATACTTCCGCAACCCCCGGCTAGTGCCGGCCCGCCTCTGCGGGCCACGGTCTCGGGTTGGAGGGGGAGTGAGGTGTTTGACTCCCCCCGCGACGTCTAAGAGGGGCGCGCGAGGAACACTACGCGCCGCCACCTCGGGTCCTGATGTGTGTGGGGCGACGGACGTCCCCGAGTCCGTCGCCCCTGGACCCATTTAGGGGGGCTGGAAGAGGGCGTTGTCCGCCCTCCGTCGACGCCCGGCGCGTCTGCTGCGGATCGGGTTAGCAGATGAAATCTCCCTCTCCCTCTCCGCAGCCTCCTTCTGCGAGACGACTGTTTCGCAGAAGGATACCACCGCGTCCCAGGACTCCTCGCTGCCGACCATAGACTCGACTACGGCCGGCAGCGACAGGTCACTGCCTACTTCAGAGATGAGGGCACGGCGTGGCTCCTCCCAAGTGGCACACTCTGCCAGCGTATGCCGCGCCGTGTCCTCCCGGCAGTCGACGCAGTGGTGACACCGGGCGTCCGGCTCCCTGTTTATGCGACACAGGTACTTCCCGAAGCAACCATGCCCCGAGAGCACCTGCGTCACCCGAAACGACAGGGAGCCGTGCCTCCTCCCGAGCCAGCGCTCGAGCACTGGCCGGACCGCCTCGATGGTAACGAGGCCGGCGGTAGGGCGTGAAAGCCGGTCCCGCCATTCCGCCACCAGGACCTCGCGGAGCTGAGACTGACGCAACTTTATATGTCGCTGCATCAGCCCTTCGCCCCGCGCCCGCGCTTCCTCGCGCCACCGATACAGTGACGCGAGTACCTTCGCCTCCAGGTCCCAGGGCGGGGATCCGGCCAGTACGCAAGCCGCCTCGTAGGAGATCGTGCGATACCCCCTGATGACTCTGACGGCCATCGCTCTCTGCGGTTTCCGCAGAACAGCGATGCTGCCGGCCGTCAGGTCAGTCGCCCAGATCGGGGCCCCATACAGGGCCATCGATCGCACGATCCCCACGTAGAGCCGCCTACAGGCGGCGCTCGGGCCCCCCAGATTGGGAAGCAACGTTGACAGCGCCCCAGCCGCGCCCAACAACTTGGGCGCTAGCCGCCGGAAGTGGGGGCCGAAATCCCACCGGCTGTCGAGCACCAATCCTAGGTACTTCATGGTAGACTCGACAGCGATTCGAGCCCCCCCAACCACGATGTGGGCATCGGGCGGCGGCGCCCGCCGGGGACCATGGAAGACCATAGCCTCTGACTTGTTGAGGGCCACCTCCAGGCCAAGGCGCCGTATGCGGCTCACCACTTGTGAGACCGCAGCCGTCGCCAGCAACGCTGCTTCCCTGTACGAACTCCCCCGGGCAGTGACCAGCGTATCGTCCGCGTAACACGTCAGGTCTACGGGGGGAACCTAACCTAACCTAACCTAACCTCAGATTTATTCCTTAAAAGTTGCTCGGCCTCACCTGTTAAATAGCCTTTGAGATAGTGAAGCCGTTGAACGTCGTCCAATGCTTTGTTGCTATGTATTAACGATATGAATAAATCACGAAAACTTGTCCATTCGGTGTATTTACCGCTAAAAGTAGGAATGGCAATCTTGGGTAATCTAACACTAAAGGATTGACCGACGTTTGACTCATTAACCTTAGAACTAGACAATGTAACAGTATTAGAATCTATGTTAAACCTAAGCAAACAATCCTTTATTTCCGTTTTATAGTCCGTGTATAGTTCTTCAGTTACGTCATATGCATCAGTTGTGTAATAAGTAGACTTAACCAATTCCTTGTGATTAAATTCCGAAACGATGACTCTATGTGTTTCGCGATATGAAGTCCAATAATTTTCCAGTGTTTCAAGCCGAGTTTCCAAATAGGATTGTGTTAACCTTTCCTTTGGAGATTTCTTAAAATTGACTCTGGCTTTTAATATCTTTGATTTCACATCTTCTTGAAATGCAAAATACTTATCCATTTTTTAAGAATGTATATTTAAATTTGCAATTTACTTGAATCACCAATCTCAAAAAAATTGCAAGTCGATGAACTTTTTCCTCAAAATTTTCTAAGTGTTTGGCACTTCTGAGGGAAAACCGGCGTGGATTCCCCGTCTGTTCACTTTTTGCGAAACTATTCTAAGTCCAAACAACTTCTAAATTTTCTAAGTCTATTTCTTCTTGTATTGAAGGTTCTAATTTGCTTGAATTTTCTCAAAGATAATATTGCAAAGAGTACTCACAGTTTCACTTCTTCATACTTTACTGAAATCGGTTCCAAATTATCCGTTCCTTCCGATACCGTTCCAGTACTGGATATGTCGCTGCGTGGTTCAACTTCAATCAACCAACTTATCGTCCATCCGGCTCGATGGACCATGTACAAATTCCCAAAAAAGTCTGAGGAGCCTTCACGGCAGTTTACGGTTTGCACCAAGAAAACGCCGCGCTCAGAACGAGAAACATTTATTTTTGATATATACAAGGGGGGTCATGAAAACCCTGAAAATCTTAACACCGCGATGTAGCGGAGAGCTAAAAATGTACAGCGTCATCTATTGATTTGATGCGAATTTAATAAGAAAACAATAGTGACATTTCTTGATGTTTGAATCTTAACAGCTACCGATTTACGGAAGTAATGGTGGCGGGAGAATTTACAATATTGAGAAGCTGGAAGGCGTCACAAACTACACAAATTGGAAATTTATAGTTAAAATGATTCTCACCCTGGATGGCTTATGGGGTTGTGTGGATGGACATGATACAGATACGACTAGAGATCAACGTGCGCTCGCTCGAATATGTATGAGCACACAGGCTTCTTTGTTTCAATATGTGAGGGAAGCAAATACAGCAAAGGCGGCATGGGACATGCTGGCCAACATATTTGAAGACCGTGGATTATATAGACGGGTATTACTTTCAAGACAGTTACACCGTACTGACTTCAATCAATTCGGGAGTATGAGCGCATATATCAATGGTGTGATGACACTTGTGCAGCAGCTGGCGGATATTGGCAAAAAGATAGAAGACGCGGAGGTTGTGTCAAGTGTCAGTCATAACGACTGGATTATTGATAGTGGTTGTACAACTCATATGACAAATAATAGGGAACATTTAATGGACTTTAAGCCCTATAAGAGTGAGGTGTCTATTGCTAATAATGACAAGTTGTCTAGTAGTGGTACTGGTAAAGTAAAATTGTTATTTAATAATCATACAGTTGCCACTGATACAATGCTCGTGCCAGATTTATCCACAAATCTTTTGTCTGTCAGTAAACTTATAAATGATGGTTTCACTGTGGTATTCGACAAGCGGGGTTGTCACTTTTATAATAATTGCCAGATTATAGGGGATAGTAAAGGTCATGCCAGTAATTTCAACGGTATTTATAAATTAGATAATGTCAAGTATCATCAGGTTTCGCAAGCGGTGCACTCTTCAGCCACCCTAACGGATGTGCAGGGGGATCAGAGTGCGATGGTTGCAGTGGTGCCAGCGTCTGTTTGGCACAGGAGACTTGGGCATTTGAGTTATAGTGGTATGTGTGCTCTGCGGAAGCGTAATAGTCTTATGTTTCAGGTCAATAATGACAGTGAACACCGACTTAGTGAGTGTGTTGCATGTCTCGAGGGAAAGCAGGTGGCAAAACCATTTCCTGTTCTGGAGGCGAAGCGCGCTACTCGTCCGCTGGAGCTCGTACACACGGATGTTTGTGGGCCTATGTCTGTCTGCAGTTGGGGCAGTGCGAGATACCTTTTGACATTCACAGATGACTACAGTAGAAAGAGTTGGGGTTACCTTTTAAGGAATAAATCTGAGGTAATGTCTGTTTTTATTAATTTTAGAGCTCTTGTTGAGAAACAGTCTGGCTACCCTATAAAGTGTCTCAGGTCTGATGGAGGGGGTGAGTATTGTAATAATAGGTTTGCGACATACTTGAAAAGTGAGGGAATTGTTCATCAAAACTTTTTTGTATTGAAGCGCAATTATTGCGCAAAAATCGCTATCGTTTTGTTCTTGCAAAAGATACATAATAAGCCTGCGGGGTGATCTTGACTGATGTCTTACGGTACGGAGTCATAATTATTACTGTAGTTTTATGTAAGTAGATTTTGTTGTGTGTGCTTTTGATGAAATGTCTCGGTGGAAGTTTCAGTTTTACATAACTTTAGAATCGAGTGTCATTTTTGTATATCCTAGAAAATTTCAAAAATACAAACAGTCGAAATACACCTTTATTATGTAGGTATTTTCTTGATTACTTGAGTGTATCTACCTTCTGATCATTAGTTGGAGCACGGGACCCTAAGGCCCCACCCTAATTCCCCGTGCTTCACCCGTGGAGATCCTAGGTGAAGCACGACGGGTCCGGTGCCATCAATATTTGTATTTCTATCAGCATTCGTTAATTTATACGTCCCGGGGCCGTTTCCAATGCATTCTCATTCCACAGCTGTTTTGTTTTAACATTAATTAATTAAATTACAAATATCAGTGCTTTTTGTTGTTTTTACCCGGCAGCAAGGAAAGGTTTATGTTTTTCAGGCGTATATTTTAAGTATGTAAACTATGTTTGTATGTATGTAATATTCTTTATTACCTCGTATCTTTCAAACCACTTGACGGGTTTTTATAAATTAGACATCGTTAGATAAGTCTTGGCCGTCCAAGTGTTCTTAGATAAGTGCCGTTAAAAAAAAGAAACATGGCGGATTTTGGGCGCCATAATGTAGACGTTGCAATTCTTTTTTCTTTGCAACCCATCGAGTGGGGTATCAAAATGAAGGGTTTTTAGAGGTGTATTAAAAAAGTATTTATAAAAAAAAATATTCACTAAAAAGTTGTAAATAAAAAAAGCTAAAACTGTACCCTACTGCCCTCAACAGAATGGTGTTTCAGAGCGCCTTAATAGGACTCTGATGGAGAAGGCACGATGCATGCTGCAGGAGTCTGGTCTCTGCCGGCGCTATTGGGGAGAGGCGGTTATGACCTCAATATATTTAAAAAATAGATGCCCCTCTGCTGCCGTGGCAGGATCTTTGCCTGAAGAGGTATGGACAGGTTCAAAAATTGAACTTAGTCACCTGCGTGTGTTTGGTTGTGTTGCCTATGCTCTTATACCTGAACAGAAGCGAAAGAAGCTGGATGCAAAGTCTAAAAAATGCATCTTTGTAGGCTATAGTGACACTACTATAGGCTTGTTGACCCTTTGATTCCCCATAAGATATTTTTTGGAAGGAATGTAGCTTTTTTGGAGAATGAGTTTTTACAGAATGATGAATATAAATCTAATAACTATAATTATTATGAATATGACTGTAGGTCTATTATGAATAATCAGTGTGATAATAATATAATGAATAATATTCAGAATTTTAATGAAAATGACACCAACAATATTTCTCATGATGATAATTTTGATAGTAGTTCTAATCAAAATGTTACTGTGGTTTCAGCTCCTGAGTCGGAGTATGCTACTGGTGATGAAGCCATGAGCTTAGAGAGTCCAGTTTGTAGGGCTGGTGGCAGTGATGCATTGCTGCAATCGGGGGACATTCTCCTCGAGAGGAAGAAGCCGTGCCTAGTCATGAGGAGTCAGTGACTGTCACTGGGCGACCCGTACGTAGCACCCGTGGTAGGCAACCGGTAAGATTAGATGATTATGATTTGTCTTTGTTCGTACAAGGCGATTCTACGCCTTTGACTCATGAAGATGCTGTTTCTGCAACTAGTAAGGTGGAATGGCAAGCTGCCATGCAAAAAGAGTATGATGCTCTTATCAAAAATGGTGTATTTAAGCTTGTGGATCGACCTAAGAATCATAATGTTGTAAAATGTAAATGGGTATGTCTAATCTGTTTAAACCATCATTATTTACAAATCATAAACAAAGGTCAACATTTGTAGTACCGCTATTGAATAACAGATGGCGTTGTTCCGTGACGACCCCTTTGTAGATCGCGGTGTTAAGATTTTTCTGTATTGCATTACCTCTGCTATACTTTATGTAATAAATTGTCTTACTCTGGACACCCTTGTTTTATTTTGTATGCGAGATATTTTTGGGACGTTGTACAAATTGGTCCTTCGTAACCGGAAGAAGGATTGGTGTGCATTGTCATTGTTGCGGTGGAGTCAGGTTGAATGGTCAATCTGCTGCAAGTGTTACGTCAGCGCGGCCAGTGGCGAGCAGCATCAGCGGACCGTACAAGGTGGCGCTTAAGCGTATATGTACAAAGAGTACACAACGGTCAGCGCTGGTGCTATCGAGTTGGCGTGAGCAGTAGCTGCGGTGCGGGAGGGAGAGTTCCCCGCATATCATAGCGACTAGCTACGTAAATGTGAGTGACAGTGATGTGATACGAAGATAATCTGTGAGTACTTTAAATATCAGTGACTAAATTAATTAATACATTGAGACTTAACAATTACAAGCAAATTTAGACCTTATTAACTTAGTCTATTTGATTAACAATTTGGACTTCGAAACTTTACCGTGTGCATGGACTTAGAATAATTTCAATAAAAAGTGAACTACGGGAAACCTATGCCCGATTTTGCAGCGAAGTGTATTAAGTTCAAAGACTTGTGATTTTTTACGTGTTGTCCACGAACTTAGCACAGCGATCCAGAAGTTGCAGAACAGTTTATTTAAAAGACTTTAGCTATAATTAAATATGGAAGCTTTGAGTAATTTACAGTTTAATTTACATTCTACTATCAGTAAAGCAAGGTCTAACTTTAAGAAATCACCTAAGGAGCGAATAACCAGCTCATACATAGAAACTAGATTAGAAAATTTAGAAGCTAACTGGTCAGCGTTTTCTGAAACTCATATGAAAATTGTATCATCAGTTAAGTCTATTGAATTTGAAAAATCGGATTATAACATACAAGATGTATATGAGACCACGGAAGAATTATTTACTGATTATAAAACTGAGTTTAGAGAAGCATTGAAAATAATTGTTTGTTCGGATAGTTTAGGTAAGGTATCTGAATCTTCTGCGAAGAGTTCTAAAGATATATGTTCTGTAAAATTGCCAAAGATTGAATTGCCTATGTTTACCGGAAGTTATTCAGAGTGGATTAGTTTTAGAGATTTGTTTAAATCCTTAATACACAATAATAACCTACTCGACGATGTTCAGAAACTACATTATTTGAAATCACATTTGTCAGGAGAAGCTGAAGGTCTTTTACGGCACATTCCTATTACTAGTAGTAATTATGCAACATGTTGGACTAAATTAGAGAATCGATATAATAATAAAAAATATTTAGCGAATTGTATAATAAAACGCTTTATGAGTCAAAAAAATATTGTATCTGAATCCTCCAGCGCAGTTAAGGAATTGTTGGATACTTCTAACGAATGTTTACATGCTTTGGAAAATTTAGGCATAATGGTTGAGTATTGGGATATTATAGTTATCTATGTATTGAGTTTAAAACTAGACACTGAGTCACGTAAACAATGGGAAATGAAAATAAGTGATTGTTCAGACGACTTGCCCACAATGAATCAGTTCATTTCCTTGAATAAAGATTTCGATCTTTAGAATTTTTGGACAACAAAGGTCAACGTCATCAGTTCAATCGTAATGTGCCTGTCAAATCGCTTCATGTGTCAACTACATTGTGTATTTGTTGTCAAGATAATCACAAGCTTGCTAATTGTAAAAAGTTCGCAAGTCTCAATATAGAATAGAATAGAATAGAATTTCTCTTTATTCGAGTATCCATGACTCAAAAGATGGTTAGTAAAACTTACAACTATGTTAGTAACACAGATATTAACAAACTGACACTACACAAACAAAACAACAAATAATAGTGACTCACCGCTGCGACAACCCATGTGAGATGGCACAACAGCGACCCACGAAAACACAGTCTTGGCGACACGAAATCATACTTAGGATACTGTTGGAGCTGCCCCACACCCTGCGCACCTTTTGCGCATGGTTGTGTAGAAACAATCTACATGCGCATCCGCAAACATCCCCGACGCACTACAGAAGCGAGGCAGCCCCACCAGCATCCTAAACGCATTGTTGTACTGAACGCGGAGAGCGTTGTACGATCTTTGCGTATATCTAGCCCACAGGCTGCTCGTGTAAAATGACGTACAGTAGGCTCGAAAGAGCGTTATTTTGACCGCAAGTGAACATCGTGCAAACCTGCGAGCCAGCATGTTCGCTCTAACCGACAACGCCCTCCGCTCCCGCTCAATGTCGTCATCATCTTTGAGATTGGGGGTTAATATATGACCTAGATATTTAAACTTATGGACTCTTTTTAAAGGCGTGCCATACAGTAAAACAGGTGGCACCTTATTAGGGCTCTTACCTCCAGCCTCAAAGACCATGATCTCCGACTTCTTGATGTTATATGCCAGGCCATGTAACCTAGCATACGCCTCACACTGCGCAACCAGTTTTCTCAACCCACAGATTGACGCACTCAGCAGCACCATGTCGTCCGCGTAACTGATATTATTAACGCAGATACCGTCTACGTAACATCCAACCCTGGTACTGCTGAGCTCGGCAATGAGTTCGTTCACATACAGGTTGAAGAGCGTAGGTGAGCTCAACCCACCCTGCCTCACCCCACACTCCAAACCGTACGGAAGAGATAACGCCCCAGCCCTGTAAGAAAGTATTTTACTTGCTTACTCACCAACTAGCTCAAGTATGGGTGATCAGCATGAGACTATGTAGGGTATGGTTTCGCATGAAGTTGACCGAAGTAAAAGTCACACAGTTTGGTCAACTAATTTAATTCTTGAACATACAATCCGTCATCACAATTTCTTGAGGTTAAACAAGTACAATGAAACTTACTTTTATTTGGGATACAATTTACCCATTATTTCCAATACCGGAGGTATGATGTCTCAAGCAGTATCATTCGCCTTGAAAACCATAATCAAGCCTCGTGCAAGCTAAAATGTCATTTGTGTTCGGTACCAGATGATGGAGCTCAGATACTGTTTTCTTCAGGAATTGTAGTCATATGTGTAGATGTAGTTATATAGTTAGTTGACCATTTACTTATTTATATTGGTAATTATAAAATTAATCCTAGGGTGCCCTGCCAAGGATAAGAAATGCATAATGAGCACACGCACATGTTTTCACAAGTATGGAAATTTAGTTAAATTCAACATTATACTCACAGCTATTGCTGACACATTCATTATTTATATTTGGGGCTTGTTCCCTGCCGCCTGCGAGACATTTTATTTGTTTTATGAACTCTTAATGGGATGAAAAGTTTACAGGTGTACTTCGCTTAGTAACTCCAATAAAAAAGAAATGTCATTCTTGTCAGTCATAGACATTGAAGTTTAACCAATAGACTTGACAGTCTAGGTCTTTCTATAAGTATGTATTTTCAAGAAGTTAATCATTTAATATTTTAGTGTTGAATTGTGTGTTTGTTGAATTAAATTGATACACACAAATTGTAATTTTATTATATCATTTAATATAACTGCAGATAGCAACGCCATCCCGTATCACGCAATGATCAACTCTCATGCCAAGCTGGTTCTCCTCTTTGACACAAGATGTCGCTGTGATACCAAAAATAATCGTTACAGTACATCCTTCCCCGGTTAAAAAATTGTTTCACAATTTTTTTTTGAATTTACTTCATTTCCATTTGTGAATCTAAACATGTTCCCTGACAGAAATTGAGGTAGTCCGAAAAATATTTTATATTAGAACTACCTACATTAAGTTTTATATAAAAAAAAACAAAGTTCAAAACCTATTCATCAAAGTTTTAAGTTTATAATTTAGTACTATATGTACTAAAAATTAAAACATTAGTGACAGACAGACATCTGTCTGAACACAATTGCTAAGAAGTTTATGAAAGTTAATATTTGATTTATTAAGTATTTAAGTTTATTAAATGTTTATATTTGGGTTTTAATCTAAAATATTTAGCCCTTTATTATTTAATTGTAGACTTAATGTCTAATCAAATTAAATTTTACAGCAAAAGGTAAACACTGCCATTTAAATAGAGCAAGTGTTATTCTAAGTACCAAGTTATTTTTAAATGTTAACAAGTAAATGTGGACAAGTACCCAATCAAGTTAGCTTCATAACAAAAAGTAACATTGCCATTCTAAATGAAGCAAATGCCACATTAAGTACCCATTCGTTGTATAGATGTTGGCTTATACCTCATCAAGTTAGTTCGCAACAAAAAGTAATACTGCCTTTTTAAATCAGCTAGTATCACATTGAGCACCTATTCGTTGTATAGATATAGGTAAATGTTCAATTATTTTAAGTTTTATAATCAGAAAACCACCTAGTCTTTGCATCATTGTGTTACCTTTCATCCTACCATTCACATCATCCAAAAAAATAACGCGTTTTTGAATTAATTTAGAAAAAATATCCTTATACCCTACCAACTTTCATTCATCCCTTTCTTTATTAAATATTTGCACCTCCATTATTGAATTTGGTGCAAATATTGAACCATTAAAACAACAATGATCATTAACTAGCCTTCATATATTTTAAAATAATGTATGTAAGTCAATTGAGGACTATTGTTAACATGGACAATTTTAGGCATTCCATGTACAAGAAAACACTAACTTTAAACTATAGTAGTGTTTGTTGAATTCCGTCATAGGAAACAACATAACATAAATCTACTAAGTATACTATTATATTGTGTTTCTTTTAATTGTAATAGGAAAAAAAAAAACCTAAAAGTTTAATTATTGTTCTCATGTACAAATTTAGGTATTCTGTGTACAAGAAACAATAGTATATTAACTACAGCATTGCTTGTTTCTATAACATAGCTACTATAGTAATCACAATATACTATTAAATTGTGTTTCTTTAAAGTTGACACTTATAAAAAAACCTAATAAGTCACTACTAATTGCTTCAAATAGTTTTAAGTTTTATTTATTTAAGAATTGGGCGCCAGTGGGATCATCATGAAATAGATATAATAGATGTCCCACACTTTCTCTTGGCATCACTAACTTCCAAGAGAAATTGTGATAAAAAGTTATATTTATTTTAAAGTTTAAAAAATTCAATTCAGATAATAATCATTTGAGAAATTCTCATCAAGTAATATTATGAGCAAGCTATGATACGTCTAATTGTAAAAGTATCTACTAAAACCTACTCTTTATTTAAATAAAACAGCTTTGCATTAGGTTCCGAACACATGTGTACCTCATCGGTCAACGCTGGCTTTGGAAAATCCATCTGGTTGATGCTGCTACTCTGACACCGACTACACAGGGAATGACACCGCTTGCGAGCCATACCTCCAGTTGCTTTTAGAACTGTTGAAATACAAATACATTTAAATACAAGAAAATATTCCTCTATATGAAGTTAGTTTAACAAAATTGCTTTATGCATTTTGAACAAAATCTATATTTTTGTTCTGTATATTTTAATCTAATTAACAGTTAAAATAACTAAGTTAAATAAGAGTGATTTATATTCATAATAACAAAACATTTTCTAGTGCAAAGGTATATGGTTTAAAATAAAACATGTGACCATAACCGCACTTTCAAATTCTTTATAATGTTTATGTTTTGTTAAATTAGAGTTATTTATTAAGATTAACATAACATTTACTAGTGAAAAGGTATATAGTTTTAAAATAAGACATATGACTATAACCCCACTTTAAGTTTTACATAATATTAATGTTATGTTATTTCAAATTAAGCAATCATGAAGTTAACCCATAGTCTGGTTAAGTTCTTTAGTTCATAAGTTATTGTAGATAGTAGAAACAGTAAGTGGTTATGTACCTCAGTCAAACCACATGCGACACGTTGGGCAGCCAATTGTAAGAAAGTATAAGCATGTGGTTATCCCTAAGTTTGGTTTACCAATTTATTTCTAGGACATTCTTGACACAAAACAAGTGGCCAAGTACTTCCCTCAAACTACATGCGACACGTTGGGCAGCCAATTGTAAGAAAGTATTTTACTTGCTTACTCACCAACTAGCTCAAGTATGGGTGATCAGCATGAGACTATGTAGGGTATGGTTTCGCATGAAGTTGACCGAAGTAAAAGTCACACAGTTTGGTCAACTAATTTAATTCTTGAACATACAATCCGTCATCACAATTTCTTGAGGTTAAACAAGTACAATGAAACTTACTTTTATTTGGGATACAATTTACCCATTATTTCCAATACCGGAGGTATGATGTCTCAAGCAGTATCATTCGCCTTGAAAACCATAATCCAGCCTCGTGCAAGCTAAAATGTCATTTGTGTTCGGTACCAGATGATGGAGCTCAGATACTGTTTTCTTCAGGAATTGTAGTCATATGTGTAGATGTAGTTATATAGTTAGTTGACCATTTACTTATTTATATTGGTAATTATAAAATTAATCCTAGGGTGCCCTGCCAAGGATAAGAAATGCATAATGAGCACACGCACATGTTTTCACAAGTATGGAAAGGACATGGCCAGAATTTGTATAGAGCTGTGCCCTAACAAAAAATATTCATGTACATTGACATAGAGTACGTCGTATTAAAGCTTAGAGCTTTGGCTTTACAATAGTTTAAGTTTTATGATCATAGAAGAAGCGAGAGACACTCTAAAAAGAAAAGAAAAAAAAAAGCCTCATCATTTTGAATAGCAACGATGTCGTTAGTGGCACGTGTGATAGTTGACAGTGACAGTTAACAATGACAGTTGACAGTGACAGTTAACAATGACAGTTGACAGTGACAGTTGACAATGACAGTAACAGATGAGTAATTGAGCGCCTTTCAGAATTTATGAAAAAAGGAAATGTATGAAACACTCTCTCTGCCGGTGTTCCAAGCATTTTCATAGAATTACGCTTCGACAGTCGGCTAGTGAAGAAACAGTCAAAAATCAAAATACCAATAACGTAATCACATTGATGTAAGTAAGAAATAGTCTGTCCTTTGAAATATGGTGTTTAGGCAGGCCGCGATGGCGAGGAAGAGCTCGTCGTTTACTTATATTACTGGGCTATTATGACTATTATAAATCATACATCCTCATAGCGACTTAGCAAAAAATATACAACTGCATATGCAACAAAACACTAAAATAGAACTGTAACTAACAACTGTAACAGTAACTGTCTTTATCTATATTTTGTAACTGCGGTGTTAAAGATGTTACAATATGCCTTCGCATTCGAGTAGTGGCCACACTACAATTCAGGCACCTTGACATCATGAAATCGTGACTCGTGAGCATCGGAATTCAAATGGTAAACAAACAAGTCCAGTAAGCACAGCACTAGTATTCACGAAGAAGCGTAAACGAAAGGCCGATAAACGATATCGTGGGGTTAAGCTAAAATATCCAACAGAATAACAAACAAGAACACGTGATATGATCAACGCAAGACTGCACCACAGATTAGACATTCGACGGCACCAGTGCAGTGCGCGCGCGTGACTAGGACGTTCGGATACACACTGGCATATATTGTCGATGCATTCAGCATTATGGTGACGCGCGGTAGCTTGACAAATGGTATCTGCGATATTCGTAAAACCTTACCTTTTATTTTAGAGGTATTTATCTTAGCAATACGATTCATGCAGTTGTAGTTGTTTTATTTTTTAATCTGACCTTCAGGCGTACTTCAGAAACAGTGTTTGTCTTATACGTGTATCCAAACGCAAAGCATTACACAGATCCGCACAAAAACAATTAGCATACATATTTTTTTGGAATTTTTTGTCGCCTGTTCTAGAGTAATGTAATTGATGCCATTAATTTTAATTTATTTTATAATTAATTTTTATATATTAATAACTGCTGTACATTACGTATTCTGAATTGATTCGTAGGGCAGAATCTGGCCATGTCTTTTAGTTAAATTCAACATTATACTCACAGCTATTGCTGACACATTCATTATTAATATTTGGGGCTTGTTCCCTGCCGCCTGCGAGACATTTTATTTGTTTTATGAACTCTTAATGGGATGAAAAGTTTACAGGTGTACTTCGCTTAGTAACTCCAATAAAAAAGAAATGTCATTCTTGTCAGTCATAGACATTGAAGTTTAACCAATAGACTTGACAGTCTAGGTCTTTCTATAAGTATGTATTTTCAAGAAGTTAATCATTTAATATTTTAGTGTTGAATTGTGTGTTTGTTGAATTAAATTGATACACACAAATTGTAATTTTATTATATCATTTAATATAACTGCAGATAGCAACGCCATCCCGTATCACGCAATGATCAACTCTCATGCCAAGCTGGTTCTCCTCTTTGACACAAGATGTCGCTGTGATACCAAAAATAATCGTTACAGCCCATCGTACAGTGTTGACCTGGTTTCCATACCAAAACTTAAAAATGTTTATTAGTTCTGTGGGTAAATCAACCCGCTCTAACGTACTCCATAACACATCATAGGAAACCAGATCAAAAGCCTTAGACAGGTCGAGGAAGCAGGCATAAACAGACGTCTCACGCTTAGCATAGTATGAGACAGCATGCTTAAGACACAACACTGCACTCTCAGTTGACAATCCAGCCCTGAATCCAAACTGTAACTAATATAGATAAGCGTCGTAATTTTGTCCAAACAAATGGTTTATGCTATAACTGTCTAGGGGTAAATCACTCCGTATATGCATGCCGCCAATCCACCAGGTGTCATATTTGTAAAAAGAAGCATCATAGTCTTCTTCATCTCAAGAATTTCTCCAAATCAGTTGGTGATAGTAACGAAACTGATCAAGGTACAGAAAGCAGCGCTTCTGCTAGTACCACTTCAACCCAGAGTAATTCCACTAATGTTATTAGTTGTTTTGCTAATAGTCATAGCCAAATATTATTGGCCACTGCGCTAATTGCAGCGGAATCAAAGAGCGGTACTGCTATAGAATTAAGATCCTTGTTAGACCAGGGGTCTCAGGCTTCCTTTGTAACGGAGTCCGCAGTCCAGCTCTTAGGTCTCAAACGAATACCAACTAAAGGTTCGATTTCAGGTATAGGTTGTGATCAAGGCCCATCAATGATTTCATTAAATTCGATGGTTCTCATTAAGGTTAAATCACGCGTCGACCCTAGTTTTAATATTACGGTTAAAGCTTATGTTTTAAAGAAACTAACGACTATTTTACCGGAAAGGAAGGTTGTGGCAAACGTTTTGACCACCATCTCGTCTTTGGCTTTAGCAGATCCTTCGTTCGACACTCCGAACAAGATTGATTTGCTTCTAGGTGCCGAAGTTTATGGCCAGATTTTGTTAGAAGGTTTAATCAGAGGTTCACCTGGTTGGCTCATTGCACAAAATACTAGACTAGGATGGATCTTGTCTGGTCAAGTAGGTAAAATCAACCAAAGCGAGACATGCCACAATACCGTAGTGACATTGCATTCTACTCATACAGACGAGAATACAAATACACTCCTTAAAAAATTTTGGGATCTGAGCCCAAGGGCGATTACGATAAGATTTACATGACTCCAGAAGAACAAAGGTGCGAAGATATATTTAAGGCCAAGACTAAACGAGACGAATCTGGTCGCTATATTGTTAATATGCCCTTTAGGTCAAGCGATCCTGCTTGCAAATATGGTGGATCGAAAGACATCGCTCTTAAACGTTTTTTATCCTTAGAAAAGCGATTTCTAAGGAATCCCGATTTCAAGGCTCAGTATACAGCTGTTCTAAATGAGTATATAGCTCTTAAATCATATGGATATAGTACAGGATAGGGACAAAGAAGGTTCTGTGTACTTACCTCATCATGCCGTCATCCGTAACGAAAAAAGTACAACAAAGTTGCGCATCGTGTTTGATGCATCATGTATAGGTAGTAACGGGGTTTCTCTTAATCACGATTTAATGGTGGGGCCTCCTCTCCAACCTGAGCTTCGTCATATTATCATGCGTTGGCGTTGTGAACCTATCTGTCTGGTAGCGGACATCGTCAAGATGTACAGACAGATTAAGGTATGCAATGATCACACAGATTTTCAACGTATATTATGGCGTGAAAATCCAGAAGACGAAATTCAGGTGTTACGTCATTTGCGAGTAACATTTGGAACATCATCGGCGCCTTACCTAGCAGTAAGATCGTTACAACAGCTAGCTGAGGATGAAGGCGCTGAATTTCCTTCAGCAAAGAACCGTGTTGTTTCGGATTTTTATATGGACGATTTGATGACGGGATGTCAAACCATAGAGGAAGGAGTAGAAATATATAAGCAGACATCGGAGTTGCTTAAACGTGGAGGTTTCCAGCTCCAAAAGTGGGCTAGTAACAACAGAGAAGTGTTACGTATAATTGATGGCGGTAAGCAAATATCACAAACACAAGGGAACATGGAACTAAAAACAGATGCAATTTCAAAAATATTAGGTTTAACGTGGGACAGAGACAATGACGAGTTCGTTTACACTATTCAACTTAATGACCTGGATTTACCAGTGACAAAGCGTAAGGTTATTTCGGACATAGCGCGACTATTCGATCCCCTTGGTTGGTTAGCACCGACAATCATCACTGCAAAGGTGTTTATTCAACGAATGTGGATGACTGGGTTCGAATGGGACGCAGAACTACCTGCGCCATTGCTGACAGAGTGGCTTGACTTCCGGAACAACCTTTGTAACCTTATTAAGTTTCGTCTGCCTCGTTGGATCAACTCTAGCAAGGACGACAGGGTTCTAGAATTGCACGGCTTTTCAGATGCATCCAATGTAGCATACGCCGCGGTGGTATACGTCCGCATCATTGATAGAAATGGACATATTCACACAACCTTGGTGACTTCAAAAACTAAGGTTGCTCCTGTTAAGCAGGTATCAATCCCGCGATTAGAGCTTTGTGGAGCTGTCTTAGTCGCAAAGCTTCTTCAAGAAGTTGCTTCAACTCTAGAGGTTCCCAAACAGCACTTATATGCGTGGACAGACTCATCCGTCGTATTGGCGTGGTTAAGTAGCCACCCTAGCCGGTGGAAAACTTTTATAGCGAATCGCGTTTCCGAAATACTTACCGTTATGGATAGAAATCAGTGGTCACATGTGTCGTCGTCGGAAAATCTAGCGGATTGCGCATCTCGGGGAGCAAGCCCTTCTGATTTAAACGATATGCAACTCTGGAAAAAAGGCCCAGTATGGTTAAAGAATGAAAAAATAGACTATAATAGAGGAAATAATAATACACAAGTAACTACGTTAGAAGAAAGAAAGATAAAAACAAAATGTCATGCAACTGCGGTAGAATGTGATGATAGTCTATTTACTAGATTTTCTAAGTTCGGTAGGTTAATAAGAGTTAATAGCTTACTGTAGAAGATTTCTACGAATAAAAGAATTTAAACATAATAAAAATAAAATAACTACTTGGCTGACTACAAAGGAATTAAATGAAGCTGTACTTACCTGCATCAAACTCTGCCAACTCCAGTCCTTTAGTCATGAAATAGAATCTGTGAAAAAAGGCCGTAAATTAAATAAGGGTAGTAGACTTACCTCGTTGAGTCCCTTTCTTGACGACGACGGGATATTAAGAGTTGGCGGTCGCTTGCACCGGGCTTCTATTGATGAGAATATGAAGCACCCCATCTTAATCCCTCACAAATCACACCTTACTACTCTTTTGATTGCGGAGGCTCACGAGAGAACATTTCATGGCGGGCCGCAATTGATGCTTAATTATTTAAGATCCAAATACTGGATAGTCAATGCAAAGACTCTCGTTAGGCAATATGTTCATAAGTGTGTAACTTGTATTCGACATTCAACACAAACACACCAACAAATGATGGGCCAATTACCGAAGGCCAGGGTGTCTGCTCAGAAGCCCTTCCAATGCAGTGGCGTAGATTACGCAGGTCCAATCAGCATCCGAACCTCTAAAGGTCGTGGTCATCACTCCACTAAGGGGTATATATGCTTGTTTGTTTGCATGGCTACTCGAGCTATTAATCTTGAGGTTGTCAGTGACATGACTTCTCAGAGTTTTCTTGCGTCTTTTAAGCGTTTTGTAGCCAGACGTGGCCGAGTATTGGACTTGTGGAGTGATAATGGGACTACATTTGTTGGTAGTGCAAAGGAATTGCGACGGTTATTCAACGCTGAAAGGTCTATGGTAGCTTCGGAAATAGCTGAATTCCTATCTATGAATGGTGCGACTTGGCATTTCATACCTCCCCATGCTCCAAATTTTGGAGGATTGTGGGAGGCTGGTGTCAAGTCCACGAAGCACCATTTAAAAAGAATTATAGGCACCAGTACATTGACATTTGAAGAAATGACAACTGTGTTGGCTCAAATTGAAGCCTGCCTTAATTCGAGGCCTATCTCCCAGCTTTCTAACAATCCAGAGGACTCGTGTCCTTTGACGCCTGGGCACTTTCTCGTGGGTGAACCTCTGGTAACTGTACCTGATGCAAATTATGAAAATTCATCCATCAGTAATCTGAAGCGGTGGCATCTTACGCAAAAAATGCTTCAGAATTTCTGGCGTAGGTGGTCATTAGAGTACTTAACTCAATTGCAGCATAGATATAAGTGGACAGATTGTAAGCCTGTACCTGAGATTGGAGACGTGGTTCTGGTGAAAGAGGATGGCCTTCCGCCCGCTAGATGGTTATACGGGGTTATTACACGTAAACATCCAGGTTTGGACAACATTACTCGCGTTGTAACCATACGGTGTAAAAATAATGAAATTAAAAGACCTGTATCTAAACTAATTATTTTACCGGTGAACATTTAGTTATTTACCATCTTATTGATGCAATTTATATACTGTTTTATTTACACCATTTACACTGTTTTTTGAAGTTACTTGAATGAACTTGTATATTTTACTTGTTTCACCGTTGTTTAGTTTTTATTTACATAAGGCATGAACTTGTATCGTAGAGATAAGGCCCTAGGTTTATCATAATTACAGTGGATTGTTAAACAATCATTAATTTAAGTTTATATTGTCATGTTAAGGTTGATGGACAGAGCCGTCCATGGTGGGCGGAATGTCTAATCTGTTTAAACCATCATTATTTACAAATCATAAACAAAGGTCAACATTTGTAGTACCGCTATTGAATAACAGATGGCGTTGTTCCGTGACGCCCCCTTTGTAGATCGCGGTGTTAAGATTTTTCTGTATTGCATTACCTCCGCTATACTTTATGTAATAAATTGTCTTACTCTGGACACCCTTGTTTTATTTTGTATGCGAGATATTTTTGGGACGTTGTACAGGGTATATAGAATAAAACATGAAAATACTGGTAAGGATAGGTATAGGGCACGTTTAGTGGCAAGAGGTTTTTCAATTTTCACAAAAACAAGGTGTAGATTATAGTGATACTTTCTCGCCAGTCGTGCGCCATAGTACAATGAGAATTTTATTTGCATTGGCTAATGAATTAAATTTGAATATAGATCACTTAGACGTAGAGACCGCATTTTTAAATAGTGACTTAAATGAGCATATTTTCATGGAGCAGCCTGAAGGATTTTGTAATGATAAAAGTAAAGTGTGTCTGTTATTAAAAAGTATATACGGTTTGAAACAAGCTAGTAGGATGTGGAACATAAAAGTACATCAATTGTTGTCGAATAGTGGTTTTATACAGACCAAATGTGAACCTTGTGTTTATATGAAAAAATGTAGCAAATCTATAACTATTATAGCATTATATGTTGATGACTTTTATTTGTTTAGCAACAGTTCCACAACTAAAGATGAGTTAATAAACTTGTTAAAACAAGAATTTAATGTAAAGAACTTAGGTACATTGAAAACATGTTTAGGTATGAATGTAACTCGTGACAGATGTAAGGGTGTTTTGACACTGGATCAGTCAGAATATATAAAAAGACTTTTAATACAGTTTGGAATGGAAAATTGTAAAGCAGTATCCACACCCATGGAGTTAAATAATAAGTTAAGTAAGCCTCAAGAAAATTGTCTTGATGATGATATATATAAATATAGAGAGTTACTAGGATGTTTGATGTACTTATCTGTATGTACTTGGCCAGACATAACCTTTGCTTGTAGCCAACTGAGTCAGTTTATTCATGGTTTTAATAAATCACATTGGCTCGCAGCAAAACGTATATTGCGTTATTTAGCAGGAACCATAAATTATGGACTATGTTTCTATAGAAACTGTAATTTAAACTTGACTGCTTTTGCAGATGCTGATTGGGCCAACGATGTAGTAGATAGAAAATCGTATACTGGCTTTGTAATTAAATTAGGCAATAGTACTATTAACTGGGAATCGCGTAAACAACGATGTGTAGCTCTCTCGAGCACAGAGGCTGAATACCTAGCAATTAGTGATGTTTGTAAAGATTTGAGTTTCATTAAGAATTTTATATCAGAAATTTTGGATAAGAACTTAGAAGTTGTTTTGTATAATGATAACCAAAGTGCTCATAAGTTATTAGAGGCTAAGGAATACTGTCATAAGAGGACTAAACATATAGACTTAAGATATCATTATATAAAGGATTTGATACAAAATGGGTTTGCTAAAGTTCAATATTTGTCGACTGACCAAATGGTAGCAGATGTTCTTACCAAGCCATTGAGTTCTGTGAAGCATACACATTTTATTAAAGAAATGAATGTAAAATCAATGGGAAAATAGGGCTGCTGATGAATATTAATAGGATAGGATTTGTATGTGTAGCATGTAAGCATGGCTATGTAATGTAATGTATAAGTAATGTTTGATTGCTATTTGTATAGACATTTTTTCTATGCAAATAGCAATCAATTCAGAGCTGTCAAACTGCTGTCAGAAGTACATAGTGTTCTCAACTTTTTTTTCCGTAAATAATTATAAAAACCGTGAATTTTGTGCTAAAAATACAATCGTAGTGTAGATTAAGTGTTCATGCTAGTGTGTTATTGTTTTCTAGTGATAAAATTAGCTAAAACATCCTTAAAATAGCAATCAAAACTATCAACATATCACAGTGAAAAACTTCTACCCTCAATTATATTTAGTAAAATTAACTTGTTTTTTTTTCTTTCTTTCTGTCATATTCAAATGACAGTTGCTGTCAGTGCCATGTCTGTCACGGGTTAGTGTTGTCACGCCTCGGGGAAAATACTCCCGTATAATGGATCCATCAGGGGAGATTCCTTGCAACCAAGAACCGTCAAAAAAACACATGACTCAGCAAGTGTTTCATAAAGCTCTCTTCACCAGCAAACCACGTTCTCAAAGTCTTACTGCTACGCCTTCAAAAGGTACTGTAAACATAGACCTTACCAATTAAAGCACCACAAAATTGATAGAAAATCAGGATGGTTTTAAAGAAGTCTCATACTCTAAAAAGAGGATGAGAGAAAGTCCAGAGAAACACAGAAATGAAAAACAATCCAAAACTAAATAACTACTGGTTAAGCAAACCAATCGAGACGTCAAATAGTTTTGCTAATCTTGAGGAAGATGTCCTTCCCTCAAATGTCCAGCTGAAAGAAATAACGAAGCCCCCACCAATCTACGTTGACAAGGTCAGCAACATTCAGCCTCTTATTAAACTGCTTGATGAACATGCCAATGGTAGCTTTGAAATAAAAGTTCTCCGTGATGAACAGGTGAAAATTCAACCTAAGTCCTCTGAGGCATATTCAAAAATTGTAAAACAACTAGAAATTAAACAAACAGAGTTTTACACATACAAACCCAAACTAGACAGGAGTTTCAAAGTCGTATTAAAAAATATTCACCCTTCTTCAGACACAAATGAAATATCAGATGAGCTCCTCAGCCTAGGTCACACAGTAATGAATATTTGGAATATTAAGCAAAGAATAACTAAAAAACCTCTACCAATTTTTATTGTGGAATTACAACCAAAAAGTAATAATAAGCTGATCTACGAAATTGTGAGTCTACTTCATTGTCGTTGTTCCTTCGAGCCTCCACGGCCAAAACGTGAGATTCCACAATGTGCAAATTGTCAACAGTACGGACACACTAAGAAATACTGCCACAGGAAACCCAAATGCATTAAGTGTGCTGGAGACCATTCCTCGATTAGCTGTGAAAGGAAGGGAAGATCAGATGATGTTAAATGTATTTTGTGTGAGGGAAATCATCCCGCAAACTACAAGGGTTGTGCCGTTTACCAAGAGCTTCAAAAGGTGAAATATCCAACTATTAAAATAAAAATGTCTTCAGATACCAGTGCTCAACCAGTAAACCATCGACATCAAACCATGAAAAATACCAAAACGATACATAAATCAGACTCAAAATCGGAAATGACACAACCCAATCACAATAAACTACTATACAGTCAAGTACTGACGGCCAAGAAACCAACGAACCTAGGTCAAACAAATCAAAGTAACACTGAACCGTTACAAGACCGAACCATTCATGCAGACATGAGAGTAATGATGAACACCATGACGCAATTAATGCAACAGATAACTACAATGACAAATCTTTTAATGGAAATCATGTCTAATCTGACCCATTCAATTCATTAAAATTGGCCATATGGAACGCCAATGGGCTCTCACACCACATCCTCGAATTAGAGACATTTTTGAAATTAAATAAAATCGATATCCTACTAGTATCAGAAACACATTTTACCAACAAAAGCTACCTAAAAATTAAAAACTACTCGTTCTATCATACAATGCATCCTGATGGCACAGCACACGGAGGATCTGCAATCATTATAAGGAGTAACATCAGACACCACGAGGTAGACTCATTTAAATCTCCTGAAATACAAGCTACAAGTATAGTTGTTGAAGATTGGCACGGACATATCACAGTTACAGCATTATACTCTCCACCAAAACACGCGATCAAAAGTGAAAATTATATTCGTTTCTTCAACACGCTGGGACCAAGATTTATAGCGGGTGGGGACTATAACTCGAAAAATACTAGGTGGGGTTCACGATTGACGACTCCTAAGGGTAGACAGCTCCAGACTGCTATAGATGATTTACAACTTAACACCGTATCAAGTGGAGAACCTACCTACTGGCCCACGGACCCTAGAAAGATCCCAGATCTAGTAGACTTCTGCGTCATAAAGGGGATTCCTGTGAACTGCTTTAAATGCACATCCTCTCAAGACCTTTCATCGGATCATAGTGTTGTACTAGTAGAAGTCTCTCAGAAATTCATGCGAGCTGAACCTCCTTTAAGGTTGCACGGTCGAAAGACCAACTGGAACCTGTTCCGTTCCCTAGTAGAATCCAGAATAGATACCAATCTGCCACTTAAAAGTCAAGACAATGTTACGTCAGCAGTCGAGCACTTTAACGAGTGTATTCAGTATGCAGCTTGGGAAAGTACACCTGCGACTCAGAATTTGATCTCGTATGATTACTCGAAATCAGTACGTGAATTATTAGCCGAAAAACGACAAGCACGGAAATTGTGGCAAACAACTAGATTTCGCGGCGATAAAACTCGGCTAAATTACTTAACGACTAAACTTAAAGAAGTTCTGGGTAAGGAAAGAAATGAATGCACTCAAAACCAACTGCGCAAACTTGATGCCAAAGCCACTAGCAACTAATCGTTATGGAAAATAACAAAAAATCTCGACAAAACCATCGCTTCTAAACCACCTATACGCAAAAAGGATGGTACTTGGGCAAAAAGTGACCTAGAAAAAGCAGAAGCCTTTGCTTCTCACTTAGATGACGTATTCGTACCGAACCCTGTCCAAAGCCTTGAAAGGACAGACTACAAGGAGCTCCTCAAATGCCTCAAACAACCTCTTCAACTTGACCTGCCAATCAAAAAGATTAAGAAAACAGAGACCGCTGCTGTCATAAAACACCTAAATCGAAATAAGGCCCCAGGATATGACCTAATTACAGCCAAAATTTTATGCGAGCTACCAGGAAAAGCAGTCTCATTTCTGACACAATTGTTCAACTGTATCCTGAAAAGAGGTATATTCCCACAGCAATGGAAAGTGGCTCAAATCAAAATGATCCTTAAACCTGGCAAAACTCCTGAAGAAGTCTCATCGTACAGGCCAATCAGCCTGCTACCCATTTTGTCGAAAGTCATGGAAATCCTTTTCTTAAAGATACTAACCTCAGTGATAGCAGAGGCCAAAATAATACCTAACCATCAATTCGGTTTTAGGCAGAAGCATGGCACCATAGAACAGGTCCACCGATTAGTTGAAAATATCCACAAAGCTTACGAAAATGAGAAGTATTGCTGTGCGGCCTTCCTAGATATATCTCAGGCCTTCGACAGAGTCTGGCATGAAGGTTTGCTTTGTAAAATAAAAAAGGCTCTCCCGACAAACTACTTCATCTTCCTTAAGTCATATCTTGAAGACAGGTACTTCTATGTCAAGCAAGGCGAGGACTCAACAAACCTCCACAAAATCTATGCAGGAGTGCCCCAAGGAAGCGTTCTTGGCCCGACCTTGTACCTGCTCTTCACTTCAGATCTTCCTATGACGGAAGGAGTCGTAATAGGCACTTTTGCTGATGACACAGCAGCCTTAGCTGTCCATGAAGATCCATTACAAGCTAGCCACATGCTTCAAATCTGTTTAGATAACATCTCCGAATGGCTAGAATTCTGGCGAATCAAAGCAAATGAAACAAAATCGGTTCAGGTCACCTTTGCTTTGAGACATAACACTTGTCCCCCAGTAAAGCTGAACAAGGTGCAAATTCCACAAGCAAAAGAAGCTAAATACCTTGGACTCTATCTGGATAGTCGCCTGACATGGAAAAAACACATATTTACCAAGCGCAAAGCTCTAGGCATCCAACTCCGAAAAATGTACTGGCTCTTCAACACAAAATCTCAGCTGTCGCTAGAAAACAAATTACTGTTATACAAGTGCATACTGAAACCTGTCTGGACTTACGGGATACAGCTTTGGGGAACTGCCTCCAATTCAAACATCGAAATATTACAGAGGTTCCAATCTAAGATGTTGAGACTTATCACTAACGGCCCTTGGTTTGTAACAAACCAGCAGTTGCACTACGATCTTGGAGTTCGAACCATCAAAGAACAAATCAAAAACTCTATGACAGGCTACAAGAAGAGACTAATAAACCATCCAAACATACTAGCAACGCACTTAATGAAGAGTGACTCTAAATTCAGTCGACTAAAAAGAAAGAGCCCTGCTGACCTGTAGGGAGGATGAGAATATATAATAAGGGCGTATGTCACTGGACTTCCCGCCTTCCAAGCCAAATTTAACATTCTTAACCGTTTGCTGAATGTTTTCGGAATAGATCGCAAAAGAAAAAAAAAAAAGTTATTAGAGGCTAAGGAATACTGTCATAAGAGGACTAAACATATAGAATTAAGATATCATTATATAAAGGATTTGATACAAAATGGGTTTGCTAAAGTTCAATATTTGTCGACTGACCAAATGGTAGCAGATGTTCTTACCAAGCCATTGAGTTCTGTGAAGCATACACATTTTATTAAAGAAATGAATGTAAAATCAATGGGAAAATAGGGCTGCTGATGAATATTAATAGGATAGGATTTGTATGTGTAGCATGTAAGCATGGCTATGTAATGTAATGTATAAGTAATGTTTGATTGCTATTTGTATAGAAATTTTGAATGGGCATGCTAAGAAAATAATAAGGGGAAGTGTTGATATGTGATTAATCGACTATTATTTTCTTAACTATATAATTTCATATCTATGGTACTAGTCTTTGAACTGCATGTCTACTTTATCTATGCTCTCTTCTTTTCCAATGTCTTGTGTCAACCGGGTGTTTGATTCTGTAAGTTTTTATAAACTTGTATTCATCGTGTTAGATAATAATGGAAACGCTGATTGTAATCATGAGATTATAAGAAAGGTTTCACCGCACACTCCTGTTGTTTTATTTTGCCGTCTTGTTTCTTGTCCTACCACTGCCGTTAGAACTCATATGCTAACAACCTTCACTCTATATTTTGGAATGTATTTTGTATGTCCGCAAAAATCGAGGGCTTTTCAAAACTAGAAGCGACTTACATAATTTAAATATACGCAGTAAGTACGAAATTGTAATACCCAAATTCAGATTAACAAAAACTAGCAAGTCTTTTTTTAAAAACAGTATACGCTTTTATAACAAGTTGCCAAAGTCAGTTGTAGAACTGACCGATGGAAAGTTCAAAAACTACATCAAACGTGTCCTTGTTAAAAAAGCTTATTATAAAATAAAGGACTACGTTGAAGATAAAATTGTTGGCTTTAGCTCCTTCTGCGCATGCGGCTTCCCTGGTAACTCATAAACGGCACAAATATGTGGTTGTCTCTAACTATTCCCAATCTCATTAATTCTTTGTTTTTTTTCCTTCTTTTGATTATTCTTTTTACAATGGTTTTCAATCATCTTAATGGCCCTTTGCTAAGAATAGTTACAGCACTGATAACAATATTTGTGCCACATGTTAGATTTAGTCTTTTTGTTATTTTACTTTTGTATAGATTCCTTTACCGATTGTTTTGTAAATGTATGAACATTGTAGGCCTTCTAGATGCTTATTAACATTTGTTAACTTTTTAACTCGTTTTATTTACTTTTGTTTAAATAATATGTAATCTTTTTTTTTTGTTTTTCTTACGACTTATTGTCGGGCCTACGTTGTCCCCACATATCTAAGTACTCATGCTGTAACAAGGAAATATTGTAAAACCAAACCATTTTTTTAAAAGAGTAACCATGGAGTTTCTAGCCGGTTCTTCTGCATAGGAAACGACCAACCCGAACCGTGCACCTTTTGTCGACGTTTTATAAGTGCCCATGTAGGCCTATATTAAATAAAAAAATTGATTTTGATTTTGATTAGAAAAGCAACGTTTTAAGTGTCAATTGTCACAAAACTGATTAAATATGAAAGTCCAACACACCTGATTCCACGGCATCCACCAAATGCAGCCCGGTCACTTTCACGCCAACAGCCTTCTTCGCTTACTCCCGTTTACACGATGCTTATTCGGCCAAGCTGCTTTTCTTGTTACTCGTGTTAAAAACTCTGAGATATTAGAATTTAAAGAACTTGGTTACTTCATCGAATTAGTTTATTACTCTTTAACTTAGCAGAATATCTTCAATTTATCAGACCATCAAGATTCAAAACCGCTTCATAGCTCAATGAGGATTGGCTGTCCTTTTTATCGTTGACACCGATGAAAAGTCTAGCCACCACCAATAGAAAATGAACACGATATTTTGTCACTACGACCGGAAATCAGCATTGAGCTATTTACAACGAATAATATCAAGAATTATAATAATCTAAAAATGGAAACACATTCAGAAAAGCCAAATAAAAATCAACATGTTTTATGGTATAGGTTAAACAATAATTAATATTTGTTTTAATACAGACTTCCGTAACAACCAAAACGTTTTAACAAAGTTCAATACTTATTTTTATTAAATTACGCAAAACAACTAAAAATATGTGCATTATTTATTTTAAATTAGAACATGAATTTTCATCAAGCTAACATTCGTCCATCCTGATAAGTTTCGCGTCCCCGCGACAAACAGAAAAAAAACAACTTAAAACAATAATAATGACTAATCGATCGAAATCTAAAATGTATTTTACAAAACACTAATTCTATTAGAAACAAAAAAATAATAATAACTCTACACTCACATTCTTAACAGTGTTGTTTAGTAAAATAAATAATCATGGTCGCTCATAGCGAATAACAGTTAATTATACTCTTGCTCATAGCAGTGTAGATTAACTAAGAAATCATGGTCGCTCATAGCGAATAACAGTTAATTACACTCTTGCTCATAGCAGTGTAGATTAACTAAGAAATCATGGTCGCTCATAGCGAATAACAGTTAATTACACTCTTGCTCATAGCAGTGTAGATTAACTAAGAAATCATGGTCGCTCATAGCGAATAACAGTTAATTACACTCTTGCTCATAGCAGTGTAGATTAACTAAAAAAATCATGGTCGCTCATAGCGAATAACAGTTAACTACACACTTGCTCATAGCAGTGTAGGTTAACTAAAACTAAAAAAACAAAACATGGTAAAGTATGTAGTTCCATAATTTCTACACATAAATATCAATTTCATTTAATATCATTGGCAGAATAACTTATCAAATCATTATAATAAATCATCATCGGTACAATCGGTTTCGCTAGTAGACAATTCACTGCCCTTGTTATTGAAACAAAGCCAAGGATGTATTTTATCGACCGAATAAACACCTACATACTTTGATGTCCCTTTTCTAGAAATAGGAGTATCTACGACCTCATACCTATCGTGGTCCAAAACTTTATTTACTCTGTACGGCCCTGAGCACTTAGGTAATAGTTTTTTACTTTTACCTACAGAATGTGCTGCTCTTTCGATTCTCACCAAGTCTCCAACCTTAAACTCCAATGGTTTTTTTCGTTTTTTATCAAATCTGTTCTTCTGCTTTTCTTGAGACTTTTTTGTATACTCGTCTACTTCATCCCTAATCTTACGCAACCGATCAAAACCAGTGTTTACGTCATTTTTATCAAAAGTATTTTCAACCATATCATCAGCTATTTCAGAAACTAAACTACCTTCATTGGTGCCAGTAAGTCTTAATCCAAACAAAACTTCCGAGGGTGTTTTACCTGTTCCTTTGTTTAGAGTATTATTCAATCCCCATTGTACTTGTAACAACCTATCATCCCAAAGTCTTTCATCTTTACCATGGTTTTGCGAAGCCAAAGAATCTAAAATGGTTCGGTTATAGCGCTCCACTTGGCCATTTGCTCTAGGTGAAGCAACTGCATTCATTATATGGTTAACTCCTAATTCAGCAAGAAAACTTCTGAATTTCAAACTTGTGAATGAAGTGCCTCTATCACTAATTACTCGTTTTGGTAAACCAAATGTCCCAAAATAATCCCTAAGAACTGTGATGGTGGATGTGGACTTAGTATTTTTAACCGCCTTCAAAATAATAAATTTTGTAAAAGACTCTACAATCACTAAAATGTAACAATTCTTTCTTTTTGACTTTACAAATGGACCGATATGGTCCATATGGAGAGTGTGAAAGGGTGAAGTGTCCTTAGGAATAGGATGCAAGAAACCTTGCTTCTTTCCCGCCGGTAATTTATTGTGAGCACATTCTAAACACGAATTCACATACTTCTTGGTAAACTTTCGCATGCGAGGAAACCAATAATGTTGTTTAATTTTATCTAACGTTTTATCGAACGCAAAATGACCAATTTCATCGTGATTTTTCTGAAGAACCTGCCACCTACAGCCCTTTGGCACCACCCATCTTAATCCGTCCTCAGTTACTTTATAAACCCTTTCACGCTTTAGAACAAAATTTTTACGTATCTCTAACATGTCATCAAAATCTTTGTCAGAAAGAATTTTTTTTATACGTTGTATTTCAGAGTCCTCTAACTGTACAGTCGTTAACCAATCGTCAGTGATCGTCATAATTTCGAAATCATCAATAGTCTGAATAACTCCTGCGTTTTCCATGGTTGGGTTTCTACTCAACGCATCTACATGAATCATACCTTTACCAGACTTATATACCACATTACAGTCATATTCCTGAATCAAACTCCACCATCGTGCAACTCTTGGTATCATGTCCCGTTTTAAAAATGTTGCTCTTAGTGAATTACAATCTGTCACAATGGTGAAACTTAACCCAAGTACATAAGTCCTGAATTTTACTAACGCGGCAATGACTGCAAGAGTTTCTAATTCATACGACGAAAAATGGGACTCTTCAGGAGATGTCTGTCTACTGTAATAAGCTACCGGTTTAAAAACTCCATCTAACTGTTTTTGTAATAAAACGCTTCCTATTCCATATTTGCTAGCATCTGTATGTATTTGAGTTTCTAGTTTGGGATTGTACAAAGCTAACACAGGTCTTGAAATGAGCAAATTTTTCAATTTATCAAACGCTTCTTCTTGATCTTGCGTCCAACCCCAAGCGGAATTTTTCTTTAGTAATTTTGTGAGGGGACGAGCTATTTCACCGAAACCCCTAATAAATCGTCGAAAAAAACTAGCTAAGCCGATAAACTGGCGCACATTATGTACGTCTTTAGGCTTAGGAAAATTTTTAACAGACTCAATTTTTTTACTACCTGGCCTTACACCCTCACTAGAAATGTCAAAGCCTAGATAATCAACGTGACTTTGAAAGAAGTAACACTTCTGCGGTTTTAAAGTCAACCCTGTCTCTCTAAACCGTTGAAGTATAATCTCTAATCTTTCGACACCTTCTTCAAACGACCTGCTCGGTATTAAAATGTCATCCATATAAGCTAAAGCTATATCATAGCGTAAGTTGCCCAAGACGAAATTGACAGTTCGCTGAAAAACAGCTGGTGCGTTGGCCAATCCGAAGGGCATTCTATTAAACTCAAACTGCCCATCCGGCGTTACAAACGCACTTTTGCTCTTACTTTCCTCATTTAGTGGAATTTGGTAATAACCAGACGCCAAATCTAGAGCACAAAAGAAGTTATTGCCGGCCAAACGATCAATCTGGTCCTCAATACGAGGCAGAGGGAAATGTTGTTTAATCGTTTTCCTATTCAGAGCGCGATAATCTACACAGAGCCTTTTGTCTCCAGTTTTCTTTTTTACCAATAAAACAGGACTCGCATATGGAGATTGAGACTCCCTTATTATGTCATATTTTAAAAGTTCTTCAACCATAACTCTAACTTCTTCCCGTTCTGAATGACTCAACCTATATGGTCGATAAACGACTGGTTCCACATCTGCTAACTGAATATGCATTTCTGTAACCGTTGTGTGACCCAATTCAGATAAGTCCCTGGCAAAACAATCGCGGTATTTGTTTAAAATATCGCATAATTTAACTTTTTGACTATTATTTAAATTTTTATCAATATTAAGATCATCTAACACAAATGGAGATTTATTGCCCCGCTTTTGAACCTCTTGTACCATATTAATGTTATTATTAATTTGTACCGTAAAAGCACGGGCCAATACTTGCCCCTCTTTAAACTGAATTAATTTATTGCCATAATTTATAATAGTTAAATGACCAATTCCGTTTTTGATACTACACGTACCAATTTCTACCCTATAGTTTAAACGGTGACCATTATCAACGAAAACAACTCCACTAAAGTTAGCATCGGTTAACACCTTTACAGAAATACTACCTACAGCCATAACAGTTTTGAGACTTTTTAAAACCATTCGCGTCCCATCTTTTATTATCAGTTTATCAACAATCATCAATTCTTTATCAGATTTAAACACCCATATGTGAGGTTGCTCGGTAGCAGTCTGCCCAATAAGTAAGTCAAAACTTAGAAAATTATCAGGGACAACAACTACCTCAACGCCAATGTTAACGTTATCGATCACTAATGAAATATTAATTTTACCTAAAGCGCTCACAACTGTATTACCAAAGCCTTTGAGGGCAGGCAAATTATTTACCATCCATTTTTCGCGTGGAACAACTCTTTTCATAGAAGATTCTTTTATCAAGGTACACTGGCTACCAAAATCTACGTAACCTGTCAAAAGTACATTATTAACATAAACAGTCTTGATAAATTTGTCGTCTAGTCTCAAGCCCGCGCTCTTATCCAGTCATAACGTCTTAATGTCGGCATAATTTACCCAAATACTCTTACTGCATTTAGGATCATCATGACCGATACGTTTACACTTTTGACACTTAACGATAGGCTTTTTACATGCTGATACTACATGACCCGTTTCGTGACAGTTAAAACATGTCAAGGGTCTTTGCAAATCAATTTTTAGAGGTCTACGCATATCAGTTACTAAACGCATTGGTTTTTTAGAAAAGTTATCTAATCGCTCACGTTTGACACCCCTCAGATAACCCAATAATTTATTAGTATCCTGAAAACCTACTGCCTCTGCTCCGTACCGAACCGTCCTATCTTCTATTCCATAAACAATGCAATCTATAGCATTCCTACCTACTATACCACACCGGTTCAATGCTATTAACTTCTCATAATAGTAGTCCTCTAAATCATCGCCAAATTTGCCCTTTTAGCCAACATTTCCGTAAGTAAATGGCCATAGTTTTCGTAGGACGGAAAAGCAGATTTAAGTTTTTCAACCCATTCGTCCCAAGTTATTAATATTGATGGCTGCCCTTCGTACCACTTCTTCGCAGTACCAACTAGCTTAGGTAGAGCGTAGTGGGCAGTCTGTTTACTGTCCCACCCATAGATCTCCGAGCATTCTCTAATTTTGTTCAACCAAATATCAATTGTTTGGTTTTTCAGTTTAGGATCAAACTCTGGGACTACATTGTTATTCGTAAATCTTTCTCTATTATGTGAATTTACAGCTGAAATCGATTGTAACGACTCTTTGATGCATTTTAGTAAATCATTACTTACAACATCGACAGATGTAGGCTGCGGAGTCACAGATAAAAACTTTTCATTAATACAAGAACGAACCGGACTATGCGATCTATTAATGTCTCCTCTGCAAGGTGTCTGTAACCTGTGACTCCGTTGCCCACCACAACGTTCATCTGAAAATCTATTTGCTGGTTCACGACCATTCACGACCGTAGGCGGCGCACGTGATGAGCTGCGCTGTAACGTAAGTTTGACGACCGATCTGCTCCTGCTTCTTGCCTGCAACTCAGCCCTCGGAGGCGATCTCCTGGACCTGCGCCGTTCGGAGTCACGACCGCCGTTGTGGTGTGCTGCTGAAGACCGCTGACCTCGCCTCGGGCCTCGACCACGACTCCGGGATCGGCTGCGTCTCGAGGATTGCCCAAGGACAATGCTGGAACGCCTCCCTGCTGACCCCCGTCTGCTCTCGGACCCATCGTTAGGCATCTTCATACGTCCAATGATCTGGAATACATAGAACAACGAGTATCTGTTTTTTTTATATACTTGCTTCTTTGTTTCAAGAATTGCCTTAATTGTTTGCCTTTTTTTTTCATACGCGGAATAAAGTTCAGACTATCCAAAACAACACACAAGTACACAATAATTCAAAATGAATTACTGTTGTTTTGTACACGAACATTAACTCATATCTTACCCTTTCATACTCCTTTTGCTTCATTAACAATCATATCTATATTTAATGTAATTATTTGGTATGTTCCAAATACTATGACGATTACTATCCTTAATTAAGAATATTCTAAAGAGCGTATGAAATAAATTTACCCGTATTATTTTTTATTGTAAGTCAACTGTCGCCATATTGGCGGAACGCCACACGCACTATGTACATGCGTGCACCAATACATATATTACACATATAACGGAGACATTTTCTAAACAGAAAAATAGACACAAATGATATTCAAATGGACTTTCACTATACCTTATTGTGGGCGTATGATCACACCAAGTTGGTAGTAATACACCAGATTTCCTTGGTGTTATTCCTGCTTCTGATTTGTTAAAAACTCTGAGATATTAGAATTTAAAGAACTTGGTTACTTCATCGAATTAGTTTATTACTCTTTAACTTAGCAGAATATCTTCAATTTATCAGACCATCAAGATTCAAAACCGCTTCATAGCTCAATGAGGATTGGCTGTCCTTTTTATCGTTGACACCGATGAAAAGTCTAGCCACCACCAATAGAAAATGAACACGATATTTTGTCACTACGACCGGAAATCAGCATTGAGCTATTTACAACGAATAATATCAAGAATTATAATAATCTAAAAATGGAAACACATTCAGAAAAGCCAAATAAAAATCAACATGTTTTATGGTATAGGTTAAACAATAATTAATATTTGTTTTAATACAGACTTCCGTAACAACCAAAACGTTTTAACAAAGTTCAATACTTATTTTTATTAAATTACGCAAAACAACTAAAAATATGTGCATTATTTATTTTAAATTAGAACATGAATTTTCATCAAGCTAACACTCGTATACTCCATAAAAGCAGTAAGGGATCTGGAAGCAAAAGTCCTCGCGCAAATATGGGAGTGGCGCGAGGAGGCCAAATGCCGGGGCGAAACTCCGTTACCGCGACAAATCGCGGCTCGGCGGACAGAGCTCCGGCAGGATCTCATGGTGACATGGAGTGGGCGATTGTCGCAACCCAGCGCTGGGCACGCCACAATTGCGGCGGTAAGGCCCCTCTTTGAGGAGTGGCTAGAGAGGCGTCACGGCGTCCTCACCTTCCACCTGACGCAGGTCCTCACCGGACACGGATGTTTTGGGAGGTTCCTGTTCAGGATTAGGCGGGAGGAAACGCCCGGGTGTCACCATTGTGTGGACCGCCCAGAGGACACGGTGGAGCATACGGTGGAGATCTGCCCCGCTTGGGCGGAGCACCGCCGTGTCCTCGTAGAGGCGATCGGTGGTGGCGACCTCTCGCGTCCGGTCCTGGTCCAGGCCATGGTACGGAGCGAGAGGGCATGGGAAGCTGTCTCCTCCTTCTGCGAAGCAGTAATGCTCGCAAAGGAGAAGGCGGAACGCGTGAGGGAGACGCAAAGGAGACGCCCTCACGCCCCTAGCCACCGCAGGAGACGCCCCGGGCGTAGGGAGTCGCAAGCCGATTCCCGGCCACCGTAGGCACGGGCTTGCGGACGGCAAGTTATGGGTAGCTTACCGTCCGATAAGGACCAAGCCCGAGTTTACGGCGCGTAGTGTTCCACGCGCGCCTCAAAGAGATGTCAGCAAAAGTGACGGGGCCTGATAGGACCGATGCCTGTCTGGGTCGCGGATAAATTTGAAAGAGAGTTACCGCGGCCCTGGCGCAAGCAACTGAAGGAACACGGGTGGGTTTTGATCAAAAAGAGGGTAGATATAAATGTTATTTAAATTTCTTGCACGATGGGTGTATGAATGAATGACGAATGGATGCAAAATTTGTACCGTCAGAGTGGTAGTTTTAGTCTGAATAAATAACCGTCATTTCTTTCATGTTAGTTGAAGAATAAAATCAAGAGAAACAAAATTACTGCCCTGATTGTTCAGTTCCCCGGCGTATTCGAGCTCGAAGGCCCATGTTGGTGTCCTGGTTCTCTTGCATGATGCATCTCTGCTGACATGTGACTGGCACGCCTTGGATTGGAGACGCTAATTCTTGGTTAGAAGTGGCATCAGAGATTTCCGGAACGTTTGACACCATACTGAAACTAAAGAGAAGTGGAACATGTGTTAGTACATGGGCGCTCGATCTCGCTTCTGATGTGAAAGTGTAAACAACAAAAAGAGAGGTTATAAGTAAATGTGAGGGTAAAAGTAAATGGAATAAAACCAATGCATAAATTAGACCATAATTATTATATTCAAAGCAGCATAATAACTTCAGTAAAATACTTGCCACAATATTATTGCGTAAAAACTACACGCACATTAATAATGAAAAACATCAGTACACAACATAATCACATTAATAATAAATCAAGAGCAATCAAAACGTACCTGACCATTCAAAGTCCGAAGTCAAAACCAAAATTGAACGATCAAGCTTCTTGCACACTCTTTTATAATGCGGCTTGCTTGTCAGTGGCAGGGAGCGCGTAGTCCATACACTAACTTATTAAACAGGAAGTAACTCGAAAGATACTCAAATATTATAAAAAATAGGAATTAGTTATTTCTCCCACATATACCTACGAATACGGTTTGCCCATGCAAACACTTTTTGTTTCAGGAAGTCGATGCGCTCTGTGACATGGGATATATAGTCTCGGGGGCTGATATCAGTCCCCGAAAACGCCCGTCTCACAAAGCGCATCACTCTTGGGCGGTTATTGCCGTCCCTGAAACAAATTAGTTTGCCGAGGAGTGCTCTGGCCCCTTCAATACGACGTTCGATCCTGCACTGCCAAGCTGGTACGGCTGGTTTCGGTCGTGAAGCTCTGTCATCTACAAAAGTTATCTATTAAACGTTATTTGAACCAATAAACGTTATTATTATTATGTCCTTTATTCATATTTCTTCTTATTTAATACATTTTAATAAAATAAATTAAAAAACAAAAACATTTAAAAATATACAAAATAGAGGACCACCGGTATCGGGAACAGGGACCAAGCTACCGGCGGTCAGAGCTCCAGAGAGTCGAACCTCCTAACAATACGATCCGTGTCTAGCAATACTGCTTTCTGGGTCAGGCCCTTGACCCAGCCGCCTTACGAGAGCCTCCTAAGATGTTGGTCGAGGCTAGTGGCTCTTAAGCCATTGGGCATTATTTTTTTTGGTGTATCTCGGCACCTTAGGGTCCCGGTCCTTTGAAAGGCCTGCAAGGAGCCGAAGCCAACTCGTAGAGGCCCCTTTAGGCATCAGGATATGTGACTATAGTACTTGGTGAATTTACACTCCAGTTTTGTGTGTCTGTAATCCCCGCATCCTGCATATCCCGAAACATGCATGCGATGTACATCACCAGTTTGTTCAAACGCTGCCGAAATTCGCCGAAACACTGTATTACTTCTAGAAGTTTCGGGCCCCTTCATGAAGACATCTGCACCGGCCCCAGACAACCCAGTGACGACACCGCGCCCATCTAGTGCGGCTGCATCTCGCTCCGCCGCCTCTAGTGCACTCGCCACCGATACCGCCTTAACGAAATTAACATTACCTTCCGCGAACAATCGTTGTCTAATTAGATCACTCGAGATACCGCACTCGAATTGGTCTCTTAAATTATCGTCCAAGCTTGTACCGAATTCACAGTACCGAGTTATTTTTTTTAATTCCGCAACATAATCCGATCTACTTCCACCCGATTGTTGTCCTCTTTGTCTGAACTTATAACGTTCTGCCAAAATGGACGGCTTTGGTTGCAAATGTTCTTGCATGACCTTCACCACCTCGGTGAAGGATATGTGCGCTGGTTTCCGAGGACTGCACAAATCGTCAAATTTCGCCATCCTCGTTGCCATTGTAGAATAAAACAATGATGTAGTCCGCACGATGATATTTTTAACCCCCGCCGGAAAAAGAGGGGTGTTATAAGTTTCACGTGTGTTGCTGTGTATCTGTGTGTCTGTCTGTGGCATCATAGTGCCTAAACGGGTGAATCGATTTTGATTTAGTTTTTTTGTTTGAAATGTGAATTTGGCGAGAGTGTTCTTAGCTAAGTTTGAATAAAATCGGTTCAGCCGTTCAAAAGTTATGGGCGTTTTACTGTTTGAATCGGGGTGTTTTCGCAAGATAAATGTGCCGGGGGTTTTTTAAATTTTAAAATTTTACTCGTACTGACTCAAAAAGCGCGGTCGTTATATATACTATTGTAGTTGTATTACGATTTACCATTTTATAACATACCATCACGCCAGTAAGCTTTAAACGGGTACGCAGCTGTGTACAGTTCACCCTGGTACACTCTCATTTCACCGGTTATGTTCAAGTTACATGTTATTCGGGTAATCTATTCAGGCATCACTGTGGACATTATAGGTACCTTATTATAGAACTTGTCCATTACGTACCAATTAAGAGTGAAAAACAAAAAAACTTATTTACAAAAAAAAAAAAACGATTTTCAAATAAAAACACTACAAAGTGAAAAGTATATAATAACAAGTATAATTTCAAAATTTAAAACCCCCGACACATTTTTATTTCATGCTACATAATTTCTCTAGTACATAGTAGATACGCAACGATCGGCAATCTATTGAACACGATATCTTGCGAAAACACCCCGATGCAAACAGTAAAACGCCCATAACTTTTGAACGGCTGAACCGATTTTATTCAAACTTAGCTAAGAACACTCTCGACAAAATCAACTTTCAAACAAAAAAAACTAAATCAAAATCGGTTCATCCGTTTAGGCGCTATTATGCCACAGACAGACACACAGATACACAGCAACACACGTCAAACTTATAACACCCCTCTTTTTCCGGCGGGGATTAAAAACGTTTTTTTTTAACCTTTCGACCTAGACGTTACAAGGAGTATACTTTAGAAAGTAACCGTTTTGTATACGGACTAAACGGAGTAAGGGCCTTAACAATAAATCAAAAGGAATGTGATACCAGCTGCCACCGACGACGCCGTGGACAAGTGGTTTAGTTTTGGGCCAAAGATCGACATTCGTGCCAGCGACACGAAGAAGAGGAATGGGTACTTCATTATTATTGAAACAGGATTTACTTAACTGACTTATGCAGAAAAGTGGTAAACCAATACTAATTAAGATGCTAGAGTGAACTTCAAATGAGCAGTGTTATAGTGTTTTCTGATTACGCGTGGCTGCGGCCTGCGGACGAAGGCGACGTGCGTAAGGTGCGTCGGCTCGGTTTGTAAACATCGCCACACATCGCTGTCACAGCTACCGTACATAATTGAATCAGCACCTGACAAAATAACTCATGTTTGGTTTAGCGACAAATGTAGCTATTAACAAATCAAACTCAAAAGATATTCATTTAACAATGATTTAGTGTGACAGTAGTCGTATCGTGCTTGCGGTTAAAGGAAACGGCTTCCCCATGAAGACGTTTTTAACTGCAGTTTTGTTGATTTTGGTCAGTACCTAGTAGCTAGTGCCACTCCAGAGATCCCGATTCACTTTTTCGCAACTGAAAATATTAATAACATACTCGTATGATGTGCCTTTTCTTTATTTATACGTCCTTTTCATTGATTCGTGTTTCATACCTTAGTATTGAATCATAAAATCTTTCGCAAAATTTAATGTGAATGGGGCATGTATAGGTAGTGTTGTGACTGTAGGACCTACACGCTATTTGTGTTTTGTGTTGCAGGTCGAGGCGAGTGTCGCGGATTTCAACACGGTCGGTAAGTACCTACCAATCTTACCATCGTACTCGTTATAGATGGCTACTTTGTTGTCGTTCTGGATCTGTCTGTTTGCAGTAGGTCGGCAAAAAGTTGTTTCCTGTTGTCTGAACATGCTGAAAACACACGTGCATGTCTTGCCCCCCGAAAGAGCCCTTTAGGTGGGCTCAGTTAATCCAAACGTTAACTTCCTTACTACGTAATCATCACACTATCACACTAATATTATAAAGGCGAAAGTTTGTGAGTGTGTTTGTATGTTTCTTACTTCTTCACGCTCAAACGGCTGAACGGATCTACACTTTGGCACACAGATAGATTATAGTCTGGAATAGCAGATAGGAAACTTTTCATCCCAGGGAATATGTTCCCTTGGAATAATTTTCGACATGAACGCGGGCGAAGCCGCTGGCAGAAGCTAGTTTATGATAAACGTAAAAGTCTTATTCTGAATATTTAACGAAAGTAACATGTGAAAAGTTAACCAATCATAACTGATGGTGGTTTTGTGAAAAGTTAACCAATCATAACTGATGGTGGTTTTGGACTGGGATACATAGATAAATAAAACAAATAAAACCGGCCAAGTGTGAGTCGGACTCGCGCTCGGAGGGTTCCGTACCATAAACGCAAAAAACGGCAAAAAAAATCACGTTTGTTGTATGGCTGCCCAACTAAATATTTATTTTATTATATTTTTAGTATTTGTTGTTATAGCGGCAACGGAAATATGTAAAAATTTCAACTGTATAGCTAGCTATCACGGTTCATGAGATACAGCCTGGTGACAGACATACAGACGGACAATGGCGTCTTAGTAATAGGGTCCCGTTTTTACCCTTTGGTTACGAATCCCTAAAAATACTAAGCACTTTCGCAACATACAGCATATGCGCAAAAAACCCTCAGCGCCTTTCGCGTCTAATAAAACAACGCGTTTAGGATGCTATTGCGGCTTCCACGTTTCTGGAGCGCATCTGGTATGTTCTTTGAGTCTCGAACAGATTACGGCCAATCTGCGTAAAAATGTTGCTTCCTTTTTGCGGAAATGTTAGTGCTTACATATTAAGATGTTAGTGACAATTTATCTTATGACCTACGTTAGTACTTATATACTAGGATGTTAGTAACAATGTGGCGTATTATCTATGTTAGTACTTATACTCTGCGGCAGACAGTGTTGTTTTGATGAGATGTCCCATTATAGGACTCTCATCAGGCCTGTCAGCTATCACCCTCAGGAGGCTGTTGCCACTGCCACGCAATCTGGCGAGCAGAGACGCACTTTTCGTCCGTACGAGCTATGTATTGCTTATATCATTTAATTATTAAAACAGTAAATGTTGGTGAATGTAAATTTTCAAAGCGATATTGGATAGATTTGGATGGCAATTTCACAGTTTGTGTTACATTGCTGCTTGCCACTTCTTTAGTAGATACTTTCGTTTTCTTCTTATGTAAATGTCGGCGACAAAGACATTTCGGGTTTCTACATCCTTTGATGTAATATTATGAAGCTCATGTCGTCTACACGTACCAATAACACCTCATATTGAGGCAACCTGCATCGAAATCAATTAAGTTTTTAAGAAGTTATGCTCAGGTTTCGCAATTATTTAGATATGTTAGAGTTTAACAAAAACAAATCTCAAATACTCTATGTCTGTCTCTGTCTAACCTTATATTATATGGTTTGACTGTGAACCCTTTGTCAGGTAGTTGAGACCGAAATCCCATCTGTTGATCTGGTCACTACACACAATCGCGTCAGCCTTGCTAGGGAACACATGTATCACAAAGTATTACTGAAACACACCATCCAATTTAACAAGTAAAGGGTAATTAAACTGTATTATTGAAACCCTTATAAAACGGTATTTCATTGGTGTCCACCTCTACCCATAAATCCCAATAGGTTATGGGCCCAGAGCGCTAAGTCAAAAGTGAAAATAATAATATATGGACACTAAATAATAAAAACGTGTTGTGCATCTAAGTGAAACAAGAAGGAACAATAAAACAATACAACGGTGGATATGGTTACTTCAAAACCCTAATAGACTTCTGGTTTTACCTTCGCGACGGGCAGTGCTACAACAGACAGGAATAATGGCGCGTGATGGACAAGCGACGAAGGAAGAGGATCTGCCGGTTAGCTGTAAGATGGGTGTTCCAGGTGTGCTCTGTTCCAGAAAATGCAAAACAGGAAAGGCTGTTGTTTTTAATAAAGATAGCAGTGTCATTGTGTTCAAAGATGGTTGGTAACGGTAAGCCTATAAAGGGTAAGTCTTTGATGATAATCTAGAATGTACCTAATTGGCGTTAATTGTCTGCATCGTATAAACGTTTTAGTTGGCAAATGTCTGAATATACATTCGTAAATAATAATTATGATTTATTGAGAAACGAAATGAGAAGCCATAAAGGCAATCCTTTTTTTAGAAATAATATAATTATTTTTTTTTGCTACTTGTGATGCATTTATCAACAAGTGCTTTACGAAAAATGTTGTGAAGCTAGTATGTATGGAAAACAATTTTGTAGGGCATAATAAAACAATAGTTTATTTAAAAAAAAAGGTAGATCTTATATGAATAGTGCACACAGATGTTCACGGTCGAAACACTTCTTCGTAAATTTAAAACAAAAGCCGAGTTGTGTTTTGTAAAGCTAATTTTGGTCTGAGAATTGTTAACTAACTTCAGTTGTAATAATGGAGAGGAAATTGTATCCAATTAAATAAGAGTTCTGAACTCGAAAAGGATACCATAAACAGTACTTTACATTACGGCATTGAATGATATTGTCGAATGGATCAATAAGAACAATGAATTATAGAACGGAGTAGTACATCTAATAAATTCATTATCATCTGCCTAGCCTTTTCCAACTATTTTGTCAAGGCTTCAAGTCCAACCGGATTTAGCTGGATGCCGGTATTTTACATGGAGCGACTGCATATCTGACCTCCACAACCCAGTAACTGGATAACACGATTAATCTTGCCCAGACTAATGTCAGATCTCAGGCTTCTGACTACCAGTAACGACTGTCAAAGATCTTCAAATGACAGCCGGGACCAACGGCTTAACGTCATTGGCATGTCATAACTGTTTCAAATCATTCAGGGATGAGATTGGGGGCTTAGTCGTTAAATACCCAATTCGTAAAATGCCCAACAGCTTGAAAAAGGGCTAATTCGGTAAATACCTAGTTCTGAAAATACCTATATCTGGAAATGCCTAATTATTAAAAAGCCTAAAGTACTGAGGTTGTAAAACAAACCTTATAAGTTATGGCGAAATAAGATGCCACAACTAAAGTATTTAAATGTTTGGTTGTACTTTGTTAGTAAAAGTAGAAAACGAAATTTGACAATGTGTTGTCAAAGGGAAAGTTCGTTGGGTAAAAGTATAAAAAGTAAGGGTTTGTCTCTCGAGCGGACCAACGCGAGGGGCGTGGAACTTGCCCACTCGTAACATCCGGAGACCAGATGAATGAGGCCACTTTGAGTCCGCAACGTGAAAGTCCCTATTTAAACTTGATACACACTAATTGGTATAAAGTGTAGACAATTATGTTAGACAATTGGTTAGTGAGATTCAGAGATGTAGTATTGGATGAGATTAACATCTTATCCAATAGGCCAGTGAAATCTGAGCCTGAATGAAACATGGCTAAAAAGTAAATGATAAATGATAAATGATTTTATTTCTGTAAGTTGGTTTGTACAAACGCTTTTACATGTCTAACATATTTTTTTTTTAAAACTAGATGAGGTCGGCGTTTCATATCTGACTACTCTGAGAAGAAAGGCCGAAACAAACTCAGAGGTCACAGTCTCTTTTAAAGTCCTGACAAAATCTTGGTTCGATCATGTGAAGACCATGATTGTAGACTGATGTCTGAAATGGTCTTTTGAGTAAAGAACCAGCCAGATTGAGTGGACCTGTCCAATCAGTGCACGCATTTATCAATAACCGAGCAGCTCAACTCAGACTTTAAGGAGCTCAACGATTCGACGAACAATTCCAAAGAAAGGACATTCGGGTAGGCCGCATAAACTACTCAAACTGCCAGACCATGATTAAAAACTATGATAAATTTAAAAACAAAATAATGATCCACATAGTCTTCACATTCACAATAATTAAAATAAAATAATATAATACTTTAAAAAGTAAATATTCTTGTCATTGCAGGAAAACAAATAAAAAAAAAAAAAAAATTACAAAATTCAAGCAAGCAAAATTCAGTAGCAATAACTATGTTGATTACTTTGACTTGTTACACTCTATCGAAGTGGTGTGAATCTGAAAAGATTAAATCAGGTTGTGTATTACTATAAATATGAATTAATTCCTAAATCTGTTAAAGAAATAGTGGAGCGTTTGATCCAGTGTTCATATCAAAATGGAAATGTGTTTACATTAAGTACCATACGATATGATAATGAAACAGAAAATTAGTATGATTTAAGATGCAGTTGTGTGCTGAATCTTTGATATTTCTAATACCTCAATCATATTCAGAAATTGAATCTATTTGTTTCAATGATAATGAACATGTACCTATAGTAAAATATCAATGAGGAATATAATTTATTTATTGTTAATGATACCTGAAGTGAAAAACTAAATCATATGCAAATTAAATATATATTATCAATAAAACTGTAAGTTTACGGTTAAAAATTATGAGTTTCGAAAACCTGTGAATAAACGGATAGGGGTTCTAGTCAGAAACTTTTGCATTAGTTGCAAGAAACACAAGTTTAAGATTAATATATTTAGCGAGTTAGTTTAATTTGCTAGCGCTTCATATAGATGTTAAATCATTTTGAATGGGTGTGAGTGATATGTTAACGTCGGCGAGCTCACGTGGTAATTTTAAGAAATGGACACTTCCCACGCTAAATTCGTTAATAGCTTTTTTTATTACTGCACATTTCTTGGGTTCTTAGCGGGTCTATGAATGGCGGCAATATAGATCTTCTGTCGGCCTTTTTCAATGTTATAAAATGTTATTTAAAATCAATGCTTAATGTTTCGGGCTCGGCTCGACCCTAATTAAAATGGGTATGTAAGGATGGCCACATGACGCGAAACGGCGTGAGAAAATAAGACGAACTCCGTCCCTTGTAATGTATCTACCTGATAGGGCCGGACACAATGTACCGTAAGCATTGTCTCTTAGCTTTCTTGTAACTTAGAAATTAACACGTGCATATTTAAAGTAGGATTGACGTAGGTGCCATGTGAGTAAAGCTATCTACACTTGTAATGATTTGAGAACTAGAGAAAAGGTAGATAGTTAGTTGGGATTGTCTCGCAGTTTTCTTCTTTGTTACAAAAATAAATGACCACGTTATGTTCACGAAATGACCACGTGTATGACCACGTGTGTAAAATGTCACATGTATGTGCCATGTGAATTTTAGAGTAGGAGTATAATAAAACTTGTAATATACATAAGATTTAGAGAAAAGGTAGCTAATTAGATAAGATTATGTATATTGTCATAATTTAATACTTGGAGTAAGGAGGAATCTAGATTAAGATTTTTGTGTTGACCTTTGTACACCTTTTATATTTTTCCTATGTAGAATTAAGTATGTAGATTATGGAAATGTATAACTTGTGTATATTTAAGTAAGATAAGTTTTATAAAATCGGCATTTCTGTGGTGCCATGCTTGAATACAGTTGAAAAGTAGGGGCGCCATTGTTCTCGCCGAGCGGTTTTAAGTATAAAAGCCGGCCCGCTTGTAGGCAGAGACACTCGCCACTGTGCTACTCATGTTACACCGATGACATCCCCAAGACGCACGAATCTACACTCACGCTGTATGCCGACGACGCCGCGTATATATGCACCTCGCTCAATGCGCGGCACGCGGCCGTCAAGATGCAGCGCGTGTTGGACATACTTCCCGACTGGCTGTCGAAATGGCGGTTATCGGTGAACGTGGGTAAGACACAGGCCCTACTTGTCGGATGCGTCCACCTCCCACCACCCCTCACGCTGCAGGGGGTAGACATCGAGTGGACCCCCCGGGCGAAATACCTGGGGGTTACCATCGACCGGAGGCTTAACATGGGAGGCCATGTAAAACAGGTCGTCGCTAAGGCTAGAGTGGTGCGCGCAATGCTCAAGCCAGTGCTCTCGTCCCGACTCCCGATACGCACGAAACTGGGCGTATATAAAACCTATATACGCCCAGTAATAACATACGCCGCTCCTGCGTGGTACGTCCTCACTAGCGAGACCAATAAGAAACGTATCCGTGCGCAGCAAAACCAGACACTGCGCCGGATAACGGATGCCCCTCGCTACGTGAGGAATGATGTCATCACACGGGATATGGGGATTGAGAGCCTGGATAGCTTCTGCGCCCGTCTCTCAACCATTATGTTCGCGCGTGCCGACGCATCTGCTCATCCACATATAAAACAGATAGCGCCATGGCACGCGCGCCCGCCGGACTCCCGCCGCTTTCCGCGCGATCTGTGCGACACATAGGCCCCGCCCATGCTCCCCCCAACACCTCCCCCCGCAGCCTCATTACCGGATTGACGATGAGCGAGCCGCACATCACAACACGCGCCTCGTTCATACAATAATACTCTACTGTTTACATACACACGGTGTATATAGTGTTCTAAGTTAATATAGGCACTGTACACCGTAAGTCACACAAACATGACTCCACATTCGATTAAACTCACGTAACAAGTATAAGCCGCGCGCGGTGCGTGCTTCTTTACATACATGAACGGTGTTACACAATACAATACCGTTCAAACATACATAAACGGTCCCTTAGCCTGGGACGTAACCGGCTAGCTCTGGAAGCGTGTCAGGCGGGGACCTTACATCCACAGCTGGGCGCGCCAACATAGTCGGCATCTAGTCGCTGACTATTTCTTGTGTGGCCTCTAGTGGTTAGCCACTAGTCTCACCGTGCAGGAATGTGTCGCCTAGGTGCCGTGAAAAACCGGCGCTGTATCACAGCGTCGCAGCGCTCCCACTGTACACAATGCAACTACACCTTTTTTTTTTTTTTTTTTTGATCACGCTGGGAAAAAATGCATTACGCATACCCGCCCATTGGGGGAATGGGGACGGGCTATGTGGGACTCCCCGGAAAGTTCCGGTATACCCACTAAAATAACCCAGCGGCACTCCCGCATCGTCTCTGAGTGGAGGAGGACTGGGAAACTGGCACAGCCTTTACGTCCAGTCCTCCGCCGACGACCGCCCGCCTTTACAGCGGGGCCTTCACGCCCCTCCCTTAGCGGAGGGGCCCGGGAATGACCACGTGCTCGGCCATTCCCGCCCGTCGAGGGTGGTGACTAGTGCAATGCAGACGAGAGGCGCCCCCGCGCCTGTCGCCCGCTAGTCACCACCAGGAGGTGGGAGGAGACGATTGAACAACCGCCTTCTCCCACCCCTTCTTCGCCTGCGGAGCGGTGGCGCGAGAGGATCGTCCTCTCGCGCACGCTCCGCCACCTCCTTTTGCGACATCACGACCTCGCAAAAGGAGGCAACCGCGGCCCAGGCCTCCTCACTCCCCAGCATGGAATTGACCACACTGGGAAGCGAGAGGTCCTGCCCGATAACACTATTTAGGGCACGACGCAGCTCTGTCCAGGCTGGGCACACCTCAAGGGTGTGCTGCGCCGTGTCCTCCTCCGCGCCGCAGTCGTGGCACGCCGGGGTTTCCTCCCTCCGGATCCGGTGCAGGTGCGTTCCGAAACAACCATGTCCGGACAACACCTGCACCAAACGGAATGAGAGGAAACCGTGGGGACGCTCGAGCCAGCCCTGCAAGACTGGACCGAGCGCGTCCAACGTCCGGCGGCCAAAGGTGGCGGTGGTGAGGTCCTCCGTCCAGTGGACGACTATCGCGTCCCTCGCCTCCCGCCGCACGGCCTCCCGCTCTTCCGCGGCAGGGCGCTCCCCGAGCGCCTTCCGCCGCGCCGTCCAATAGTACACTCTGGCGAGCACCCATGCCTCCAACTCCCACGGAGGAGTGCCCGCCAGAGCGCACGCCGCCGCGAAGCCTACCGACCGGTAGGCCCTCGCCACCCGCTGTGCAATGGCCCGTTGGGGCCTGCGGATGGCGGTCGCGTTCTCCCTCCTCTGGAGGGAGTCGGCCCAGATTGGGGCCCCGTAAAGGGCCATACTCTTAAGTATGCCGGCGTACAACCGCCGGCATCGCGCCTTGGGCCCCCCCAGATTTGGCAGGAGCCACGACAGGGCATCGGCGGCCTTCAGCAGGCGCGTCGACAGCCCACTGAAATGTGGGCCGAAGCGCCACCTGCTGTCCAGCGTGAGGCCCAGATACTTCATCTGGGCCGTGACCTCGATCCTGACGCCCTCCACGACTATGTGGGCGTCAGGAGGGTAGCGCTGCCGAGGCCCGTGAAAGAACACGGCCTCGGTCTTGTTCAGCGCCACCCTCAATCCTAGCCGGCGGATCCTTTCTGCGACCAAGGATCCGCCAGCCGAGGCCAGACAGGCCGCCTCCCTGAAGTCCCTCCCCCGGGCAACGAGGAGAGTGTCATCAGCATAACATATGACACTCGTGCCCTGGAGGAGGGTGCCCCGCAGTAGCCAATCGAAACCGATGTTCCACAGGGGGGGGCCTAGAACCGACCCCTGTGGAACACCGGACTCCGCGCCGTACCTCCTGACCGTGGCCGTCTTGTCAACAAGGAGGACCTCTCGGTCCTCCAAGTAGCTGGCCAGGAGGTTCCGCAGGTATTGGGGCACTCCGTGGTACCGGAGTGCCTCCAATATTGTCGAGTGGGGCACGGAGTTGAATGCGTTGGCGATGTCGAATGACACCGCCAACACCCCGCCCCCCGACTCTACCGCCTCCTGCACTTGGCCCTTCAACAGGGCCAAGGCGTCGACCGTCGAACGCCCTCGTCGAAACCCGAACTGGGCGTCCGACAGGTCTGGCCCCACCCCCCGCAGATGGCTGTTGAGCCGGTCGGCGACTATCCCCTCGAACAATTTACCGACCTCATCGAGCAGAACGATGGGCCGGTATGCCGAGGGGGAGTCCGCCGGGCGTCCCTCTTTTCGGAGGAGGCAAAGCTGCCCCTCCCTCCACAGTGACGGGAACCTCCCAGCCGCAAAGCACGCGCTGAAGAGGTCCCGAAACCTGTCCTGCATCTGAGAGGCAGCGATTGCCACCACCCGTGCAGGGACGCCGTCAGCAATGCAACTACACCTCTGACAGGCAGTGTATACACGCCTGCCACCTGCCAAACGCCAAGAAAGGCAATTAAAATTGAATTGTGCCCGTTGTAACGGGCACACAATGAAACCGCGGAGGAAAGGCCATGCCTAAGTTCCGCTCGCCGCTCCCCAGACGGGGTAGCAGCGATTAGCTACACAGGCAGAGACACAGTCGGTCTTCCACTCTAACAACAATACAGTCCACTTCAGATATTTATCAAGGAAATCTAAGTATATGAATATTTCCAATCATATCCTGACTGAAAATATATTATTTGCAAATGTTAAAGAAGTCACATTGAATTATATTTGTTTAAGTCATTATGTGGATCAAAGCAGTCTGCAAGCTGTTAATTCCAAATATTTGAAACAAACTCGAACACCATTTGAATTGTGGAAAAATTATAGAATGATATTCTGGTAAGTAAGGTATGGACCTACCATATGGCTATAAAGTATGAAACATAAATTGACACATTATCATGCTGTGCACCCGTCCTGACCGAAGTTTTTTTTTAATTGTAAACCTTCTGAGTCAGTATGCAAGCAAAACAATAGTTTATTATGGTCAGACTTAAAGGTTCTTAAGAAATTTTAAGAACCATAAATCTCAAGTTGGTTTTGAAACGAAATTATTGGAAGTGGCTTTGTTCATTGTGAATGGGCTGTAACTTAATAGATAGAAAAATTACTCCGAGTTACTTGTTTAACTTTAAAGTATTTGATAGTTGCACAATGTGATTTTTATGCCACAAATGGGCAGTAAAACTATGATAACAACATAGTAAATAAAAGCAAAATAAGTAACTACATGGCTAAAAGATAAGCTGAAAAAAACTTGGTTATAATTACAAGGATTATGATATTATGTTAATTATAATAGCATGATTGTAATGCTACAGATAAGTTAATTATAAAAGCTTGGTTATAATCAAGGATGTTTTAATTATAAGAGCTTGGTTATAATAAGTAACTTTAATATTTCATTAATTATAAAAGATGAAATGATTAATTGGTCTGATTAGGTTTGTCTGGGTTTCCCTAATCCTGCGCAATGAATGTTGGACCATGATGATATTGTTTTCCCCAGAGAGAGATAAAAAGGAAGGTGTGTTTTTACTATTGTATAAAGATGGTATGAGATAGGTATTATTAAGAGTGTCGTAATTAAAGAGAAAAGGATTTACTTTTGAGGGGGCGTGTTGGAGTTTAACAAAAACAAATCTAAAATACTCTATGTCTGTCTCTGTCTAACCTTATATTATATGGTTTGACTGTGAACCCTTTGTCAGGTAGTTGAGACCGAAATCCCATCTGTTGATCTGGTCACTACACACAATCGCGTCAGCCTTGCTAGGGAACACATGTATCACAAAGTATTACTGAAACACACCTTCCAATTTGACAAGTAAAGGGTAATTAAACTGTATTATTGAAACCCTTATAAAACGGTCTTTCATTGGTGGACACCTCACACCTCTACCCATAAATCCCAAAAAGATACATTTAGATTAATAATATTCCACGTAACAATACACCACATTATTGTGAATTATGAATGACTAGCTGACTCGACAAACTTTGTTTTGCCATAAAAAGACCAAACATTTATCTACCCTACCCTACCCTACACTACCCTACCCCCTACCCTACCCTAACCTACCCTACCCTACCCTACCTATATAGCCTATGTCCTTTCAAAGGTCTCAAACTATCTTCATACCAACTTTCATCTAAATCGGTGCAGCGGTTTAAGCGTGAAAAGGTAACAGACAGACAGACAGACAGAGTTACTTTCACATTTATAATATTAGTATGGATTAGATAATAATAAATGTTTGTCTGACTTAATTAAGGATGTACGAGTACACATTTGTTTATCCAAAAATGTATATAGATTTTCAGCGGCATAAAACCTCTATGTTGTTACTAAAAAAAACTGTATTACCCGGTTAAATTGAAAATGCTCTGTTTACTCGCGAATTACGTTACCTGCAATCGGAGGATTTAAAAAAAAACAAAAATGAATTAACTTAATTTATTTTAAAATAAAAGAATTACATTTTTTATCACAAAAATTAGCCTAAGTGCCTATTCGAAGTGAAATATGGAGTGGTATTTTACAGAGCTACATTATTTGGCTAAACTAGGTCCGTGCGTCACAAAGTGCTATCTCAGCTCGACGTTTCTGTCGTTCGTTAAATTTGCAGCGTGTGGCTCTATAATAAAAGTGTTGAATGCTGAGTTGGCGATTCCGCTTATGCAGCTGCGCGTAATATCTCCACCCGCAGATCACCAACTATTTGAGAACTTCGAGAGAAAATGTTGCTGGAACTTGTCTTCTGGGCGCGCGATCTTCTTTCATTTCGTCAGGTTCCTCTTAAGTATGTCCCTTGCTGTTGGGCGTTTCGGAGCGTTTGCAAAACCATTTGTTGCGATAGCCCAGTATGGCTGTGATAAGTGCGCCTGCACCTAATAATGCGATTTAGAAGGGTATGGTCCTATGGTATATGACATCTGATTGCAGCCGGTTGGGTTGTATCGGCTGACTCGTCATGTTTTGGTTCTGTATTCTGTGTAGTCCTCCTAAGTCAATAGAACTAAGATGAACTTCGGTTAGTGCAGCATCCGGTGTATCCTTGTCGTACGGAATGTTCATTAATTTGGTAAAGGTGTAATCCCTTGTACCTATTACGTCGTTGTCTTTGATTATAGTTAATTCTTTTGTGCGGAGATAACAGTTGATAGGTATAGTAGCGAGGTAGCTTCCCTGTAGCAAATTGAAGTCTTCTCTCTCACAGGCTGATTGCACTTTCGTTGGATTTGGAAATTATAGGACGTAATGCTGGACATCTATTGGCAGGTTCTCTTGAGGGCTTGATTTGTGATAAGTTCTTGTATGCAGTCAGTTTTTGTTCGTATTTGATAGGTTATGTCCTTTTCACAGAGATACCAGTTACTAAACTTCGAGCATTCTACTTCTATATACACGAAAGAGTCCCCATTAGTTGCTATATAGGGATAGGTAGGTATATGGCTTGACGGTTTTTGTTGGGTACTATGGATAACTTATATAAATCATAAAACCATTTTAGAAATTATAACTATATATCTAATATATCTGAAAATTATAACTATCTGGTTTTCATTGGAATATGATCCGGGCTGGGTAATGTCATAATATTCTCTGAGATCCAGACTTAGTATCTCGTCCTTACTGTATATTTTTTCTAACCTATTTACCATAGATGTAAGTGTGTCTACATCTTTCATAGAATGAACAATACTTGATGCGTGTATAAACGCTAACATATTTTCTATTCTAACTAATTCTAATCTTAATTCTTCTACATTTTCACTTATAAATAGATAGGTATGAGCTGACCAAACTTTGCTTAGGCTATTATGTAAGGTTAATTAGCCAATATGTGGGTATTTTGATTATATCCTAGCTAACATGTAACCACGAATACAATGTATTTGTATCTAAAGTAAAAGCAAATTAAAATAGTAGTGGTTATAATTCTAGTCGAATATTGAATCGATTATTTAATTGCATCGAATCGAGAGTTAAGTATGGCAACACTTTGTATGGCATTTTTGACGTTTTAAGGCGAGGTGAAATGCAGGCAATCGTTATTTGACGGTTGAACCGAGCACTGGTTTAAAATAAATCCGTTTATATCGTTACAATCTTCGTTTAATTTGAGAGATAAAGATTAGATCCTTTAATTAAGTTACCTGTTGTGTGAGTGTTATTTAACAATAACTCTAAGATATTATTGATTTTACTTTGCTTTTCGACTAATTATGTTAGAACGCTATTATGCTTAGGTTTCAAGTTTTATCTCCGATGACTGGGTCTCGCGAAGTACCAGCAATAGTAGAATCCTGCAGCAAGCTAGGCACCTTAGGGGCTCTTTTTAATCTGTTTTTGGCTACGGGCCCACGTCTCTTAGACGTATAAACGAGTATGGGTAAATCGGCCAGAATAGTATCTTGAGTATACCGCGGTGCAGTTTTCTGACGGCTTGCAGAAGGGTTCTTAATGAATACCTGTTGTTGAGGGACATATTCTATTTCGGATTCGCGGTTCTTGTTTCTATTTTCTATCAACGCAGTACGGTTTGATAAGGAAGTTTCGCTAATCATGTTATAGACTTCCTTCATTTGGGCCCTATGATTATGAACGTACTGTTGTTATGATTGTTAAGTAAAATCTATGTCTAGAATATCGCGTGGGTCAAAGTGTCCAGTTAATAAATCGAAAGGTCTGCATCTAGTGAAGCTATGTATTGAAGAATTATAACCAATTATAGCATAAGGCATAACATTTACGATAGACTCTTCTTTGTGTTTTAACTTTAATATTCTTATATGTTCAAGGAGAGTTGAATGGAAGCGTTCAATGTTACCGTTATCGTTAGGCGAATGCGGTAAAACTCTATGGTGGTTTATCTTATGAAGGCGTGTGAATTCTAGGAACAGTTGATTAGTGAATTCCGTTCCATTGTTAGTCACTAACGTTAAGGGAACCCCATAGTGGGTAAAATATTTTAATAATGATTGAAGTAAACTAAGGCCCGTGCCATCTCGAAGATGGTATGCTTGTCCGTATTTAGTAAAAACATCAATAAATGTAACATACTTTTCATTGTGAACCGTGAATAAATCCATATGGACTATTTCGAATGGTTTTGTTGCCGGGGGTACAATATTAAACTGGGGTCTAATAGGTCTCCGGTCATATTTAGCTTGTCCGCAAATAATGCATGCGTTGATGAATTTGGTTATTTGGTCTTTCATTTTGGGCCAGTAATATTTTTTTGAGAGGGCTAAATAACATTCGGTAATTCCTCGGTGATTAGTTTTGCCGTCATGGTAGTGTTGAATTATCTCTTGCTGACTTAGGTATTCTTTAACGTTTTGTAATTCAATCTTAGCTAGTACTAAGTTCATAGACGAACTCTTAAAATTGTCTTGTATGACTGGTTTGATTGACTGGAGGTAGATTTATTAGGATACCGGTTTTTAATTTCGGGTTTACATAATCTTCGATGGCATTGACTACATCTTGTTCTAACTTAGATGATGATATCTGGACTGATATGCGCGTGTGAATTAAGGGACTTAATAAGGGATGAAAGTTTGTATGAAACTCTGTCATTTTAAATTTGAAATGAATGAAAATACTTCTTTAGGGATTTTTTGAATTTCATCCCTTAAAGGGGTAAAATTGCGTTTTAAAGTTTGTAAGAAAACTAAATTGTTTATCATCAAAGTTACTTGAAACTTAGTATTTCTGTTCTTTATTACAATTAAAGAAACAAGTGTTGAAGGTTTTTTTGAATTTCATCTTAATTTAATTTTATCTTAAAGGGTTAAAAAGGGGTGTTAATGTTTGTAAGAAAAATAAATAGTTTATCATCAAAATTACTTGAAACTTAGTATTTCTGCTCTACAATACAATTAAATAAAATCGTATTTCAGGTTTTTTTTTTTTTTTTCATCACTTACAGGCGTAAAACGGGGTGTTTAAGTTTGTAAGAAATTAAATTGTTTATTAACAGAATTGTTCCGTATGGTGTCGGACGTAAAGAATCTCACCATCCCATATCTTCCCGTGGGTGTCGTAAGAGGCGACTAAGGGATACACCAGAGAATGGGCAGCAGCGTTCTCTGTTCTCTTCAACAACAAACTGCGATCGCCAACCCGCCTGCCAAGCGTGGCGATTAAGGCAAACCCCCCCAAACCAAATGAATAGCACAAATAAAAAACGGCCCCGAGTGCCCGGCAGCCCGTCTACCCTCGACTACGGTAGCGGTCGAGGCGATGGCGTGGCAAGGGGTGCGAAGAATCCCCGGAGTGAACCCGGCTACCCCAATAAACACCGACGACTGGCCCTGGCAACATACAACACGCGAACACTCCGGACAGACGAGAAGATAGCCGAACTCGAGGAAGAATTGAGCAGGTTGCGATGGAGTATTATAGGGTTATCTGAAGTCCGAAGAGAGGGGGAGGACTCGATAATCCTCAAATCCGGTAACCTGCTTTATTTCCGAGAGGGTGACCGGCAGTCCCAGGGTGGTGTCGGGTTTATCGTCCACAAGTCCCTTGTGAACAACGTGGTGAAGATCGAGAGTGTGTCGACCAGGGTGGCGTACCTTATACTCAGAATATCCTCGAGATATTCGCTGAAGGTCATACAGGTCTACGCACCGACCTCGGCACACCCCGACGACGAGGTAGAGACCATGTATGAGGATATCTCTATAGCCATGCATGGTTTCAAAACTAACTTCACCGTTGTCATGGGGGACTTCAACGCAAAACTGGGCAAACGAGACGAGGATGAGCTGCAAGTGGGGCAATTTGGAGTTGGACGTCGGAACCACCGGGGTCACCTACTGGCCAGTTTTTTGGAGAAGGAGGGCCTCTACATGATGAACTCCTTCTTCAGAAAGCGTGAGCATAGGAAGTGGACCTGGCAAAGCCCCGATGGTGCAACAAAAAACGAGATCGACTTCATCATGTCAACCAAGAAGCAAATGTTCAATGATGTCTCTGTGATCAATTCGGTGAAAACCGGGAGCGATCACCGAATGGTAAGAGGCACATTGAACATTAATATCAAGCTTGAAAGGTCTCAACTGATGAAGTCAACGCTCCGTCCAGCACAGATCCAGATCCAAAACCCCGAGAGCTTTCAGCTCGAACTCCAGAATCGTTTCGATGCCTAGGTAGCTCCGTGGACGAATACAGCGACGGGTTCGTGGAAGCTGTCCATACGGTCGGGTCTAAGTTTTTCAAGACCCGCCGTACAGATATAAACAAAAAGATTTCTGATCCTACTCTCAAGCTTATGAAGGAGAGGCGTGAGATGATCCTTCAGTCTTCAGACGATGCGTTGAAATACCGGCAGCTTAATAGACGGATCTCAAAGTCCTTGAAAAGCGACCTCCGCCGCTATAATACTGAGCGTATTAAAGACGCAATTGAGCGGAATAAGGGCTCCAAGGTCTTTGCAAGAGATCTGTCTATTGGGCAGAGCCAGCTCACGAAACTGAAGACCGACGATGGCAGGATCATATCCGCCAAACCGGAGCTTCTGAGGGAGATCGAGAAATTCTATGGGCAGTTGTACACGTCAACCAGTAAACCCGTCGCGAATCTAGTAAAAGACCCTAGAGCTAGATTGACCCGTCACTATACCGAAGACATACCGGACGTCAGCCTGTACGAGATTAGGGTGGCTCTTAAACAGCTTAAGAACAACAAGGCACCGGGTGATGACGGCATTACGGCCGAACTCCTGAAGGCGGGTGGAAAACCAATACTTAAGGCCCTTCAGAAGCTGTTTGGTGCCGTCATACTCGAGGGGAAAACGCCACAGGCATGGTGCAAGGGTGTGGTGGTACTCTTTTTCAAGAAGGGTGACAATGCCCTGTTGAAGAACTATAGGCCCATCTCACTTCTTAGCCATGTCTACAAGCTGTTTTCAAGAGTCATCACGAATCGTCTCGCGCGCAGGTTTGACGATTTCCAGCCTCCCGAACAAGCCGGATTCCGAAAAGGCTTTAGCACCGTAGACCACATACATACGCTGCGGCAGGTTATACAGAAGACCGAAGAGTATAACCTGCCTCTCTGTTTAGCGTTTGTGGACTACGAGAAAGCCTTCGATTCAATCGAGACTTGGGCTGTACTGCAGTCTCTCCAACGGTGCCAAATCGACTACCGGTACATCGAGGTGTTGAAGTGTTTGTACAAAAACGCCACCATGTCAGTCCGACTTCAGGATAAGGCCTCGGAACCTATCTTTCTGCAGAGAGGTGTGAGACAGGGAGACGTCATATCTCCGAAACTGTTCACCGCTGCACTGGAGGATGTCTTCAAGGTTCTGGACTGCAGAGGGCTAGGCATCAACGTCAATGGCGAGTACATCACTCACCTTCGGTTTCCCGACGATATAGTGGTCATGTCTGAGACCATGGAAGACCTCAGTATAATGCTCGATGACGTCAGTAGAGCTTCCAAAAGAGTGGGTCTTAAAATGAACATGGACAAAACCAAGGTTATGTTGAATGCCCATGTAACACCCACTCCTATCAAGGTTGGAGACTCTACACTCGAAGTTGTGGAAGATTATGTCTACCTGGGACAAACGATCCAGTTGGGTAGGGCCCTCTTCGAGAAAGAGGTCAACCGTCGAATCCGACTCGGCTGGGCAGCGTTCGGGAAATTGCGCGGTGTCTTCTCGTCCAACTTACCACAGTGTCTCAAGACGAAGGTCTATGACCAGTGTGTGTTGCCAGTGATGACCTATGGCTCTGAGACGTGGTCGCTCACAATGGGCCTCATCAGAAAGCTTACAGTCACGCAAAGGGCAATGGAGAGGGCTATGCTCGGAGTATCCTTGCGTGATCGAATCAGAAATGTAGAGATCCGCAAGAGAACCAGGGTTACCGACATAGCCCGAAGAATTGCCAAACTTAAGTGGCAGTGGGCAGGGCACATTGCTCGCAGAACAGATGGCCGATGGGGCAGAAAAGTTCTGGAGTGGCGACCGCGAACCGGAAGACGATGCGTTGGAAGGCCTCCCACCAGGTGGACCGATGACCTGGTGAAGGTTGCGGGGATTCGCTGGATGCGGGACGCACGGGACCGATCAATGTGGCGACGCTTGGGGGAGGCCTATGTCCAGCAGTGGACGTCTTTTGGCTGATATGATGATGATGATATGATGATTAACAGAATTACTTGAAACTTAGAATTTCTGTTCTTTAATACAATTAAAGAAACACATTTTGAAGGTTTTCTTGAATTGCAACCCTTAAAGGATTAAAAAGGGGTGTTAAAGTTTGTAAGAAAAATAAATAGATTATCATTAAAATTACTTGATACTTAGTATTTCTGTTCTTTGACTTTTTATAAGCTGTTTTCATCTATCTGGCTTAGCAGAATAGCATCAAAAATAGCCAAAATTCAACCAATTGAACAAGCAGGGTTTCGACCGAACTATTCCACCAGCGACAATATCCACTCAGTAGACCAACTTGCGAGCACGCTATGGAAAGAAGTATCCTGAAACTAAGAAGAATAGATAAAACACGAAATGCTGACATACGCTACAAAACAAAACTCTCCGATGCACTGCAACAAGCCATGACACTGAAGTGGAAGTGGGCAGGCCACATGGCTAGGTGCCAGGATAACAGATGGACATTACAAACAACGAAGTGGCAAGGTCCCACTGGAAAAAGAAAAAGAGGACGGCAAAAGAAACGATGGGTCGAAGATATCATAGAAACAGCTGGAAAAACTGGATGGCCACGGCCCAAGATAAAGAAGTGTGGAAAGGATGGCGGAGGCTTTTTACCCTACGGGGCCATACAATAATATACATACATATATAAAGAAAACAACGATACCCGTTTACTCGAGACGTCATTTTCTTAAGTTTAAACCTGCCGCGCTTCAGACTCGAGTTATCGATTATCGTCAACCATAGTAAACTATAATAATACTCTATGGTAACTCGCTCTGCGGTGAGTGGTCTGCATTCCAACCTAAAAATATAAAACATTAAAGATTACACTAATTGTGTTAAGAAAATAATATACTGAAGTAACGAACAATAAATTGTAAATCACCTGGAGTAGAAACTTTTAATGTTGTTTTCTGTTCTTATTGCAGGTAAGGCTATTTTTAACTGTCTTGTGTAATGTTGATGTTAACTTGTAAATAGGAAAGAAATAAATGAATCTGTTCTTATTGCAGAAACTCAACTGAGTTTTACTTCGATAAAGATTATTATTATTTTTGAATATAAGAAAGATTATTATACATATTTTGTCGTACATCACTAAGAATGTATTTTTTTAATTGTATGGATAAATAAAGCTATAATAATAATTTCTGTTATATATTAGAATTAAAGTAACACGTACCAAACATCTCCCCCTCGGACATCATATCCTGCCATCGACTGGGAGTGGACTCAGGCAAGCCACGTCCTCTGCTTATAAGGTTTGCAAATTATAACCAGCTTAGTGAGGTATGGCGCAGCAAGACTTTGCTGAAGGGTTCCGGTTGGTTTTCTCGGAGTTCCTTACTAAGCCAAGACATGACGTTTTCCTAAGAGCTCGAAAACATGAAGCAGTATTGGACCTGCGAGGGCAAGATTGTGATCCTGCTCCCAGACAAGTCGCGCCGGAAAGTTGAGTAAGCGGCTGAACTTCAGCAGCTGATTACGCAGTGCCGGTGGCTGCATCTACCAACGTGTCGTCGGATAAAGTATCACGCAGGCAAGCCAAATAATCGCACCCTCAACCTATTGGTCATAATCGTCATTATTTTTAACCCCCGCCGGAAAAAGAGGGGTGTTATAAGTTTGACGTGTGTTGCTATGTATCTGTGTGTCTGTCTGTGGCATAATAGCGCCTAAACGGAAGAACCGATTTTGATTTAGTTTTTTTTGTTTGAAAGTTGATTTTGTCGAGAGTGTATAAATAAAATCGTGTTCAATAGATTGCCGATCGAAGCGTATCTACTATGTACTAGAGAAATTATGTAGCATTTGTTGTTCTTTCTGCCCTTGTCCCATTACTTGGGGTCGGCACAACACGTTTTCTTCTTCCATACCATCCTGTCCCCCGTCACTCCATCACTGACGCCCTTTTCTTTCATATCACTCCTCACACAGTCCATCCATCTTTTCTTCGGCCGTCCCCTCCCTCTCCATGCTTTTACATCTATATTCATAACTCTTTTAGTAACATGCGTTTCATCCTTCCTCATCACATGACCATACCAGGACAAACGGTTTCCTTTCAACTTTTCTGTTACTGGTGCCACTTTCAAACTACCTCTAATATACAAATTTCTTACTTTATCCATTCTCGTCACTCCGCACATCCATCTCAACATTCTCATTTCTGCTATCTCTATCTACATGCAATCTCTTTTCATCCATCTTTTTCACAGCCCAACATTCTGATCCATACAGTACGACAGGTCTAATCACGGACTTGTAAATTTTCCCCTTTAACTTGAGGGGCATGCGTGGGTCACAAGTTGTTCCAGTGACCTGTCGCCATTTCATCCATCCCGAGTTGATCCTGAGCGTTACGTCTCGGTCTACCTCGCCATCCCCTTGGACAAGCGACCCTAGGTTCTGGAAGTCGGAGCATATCGGTATGGGTGTTCCAGCAAGAGCTATAGGCACGGAACTGGAGAGACCGCCAAAATCGCAGAAAAGTTATTCAGTTTTGGTTCTGCTCAATTTCAAGCCAACACTCTCCAGTCTGTGCCACCACACCTCCAATCTGCTCTGAACCTCTAGGCCACTCTCGGCCGCCAGCACAATGTCATCGGCAAACAGCGTACACCAGGGTGCCTCCCCCTGTATGTCTGACGTCAGAGCGTCCATTATTATGAAATTTTGTAAAATTAGAAATTATGTAGCATGAAATAAAAATGTGTGTGAACGGGGGTTTAGAAATTTTGAAATTATACTTGTTGTTTTACACCCTGTCGGTCATTGAACATTTTTCTACTCAGTTTTTGTTCTTTATTCTTTATTGTACAACAAGACATTACATTTTAATAATTTGATGGTAAAATTCATGTACAAAGGCGAGCTTAACTCCAAATGGAATTTTCTTCCAGCAAACCTTTGAGTGATAGAGATCATAATAGTAGAGGGCAGTAATCCAGTGTACAATATATATACCTATAAAGAAGATGAAACTATTTACATAATAATACATAAAATACCTACTTACGTTTATAAAGATAAATACACATATATTTAAATAATTCATTGCGTTGAAAGGAAATGCTCCTTAATTTTCCTCTTGAAGACATCGAGAGAAGGGCTATCGCGTATGGAGTGTGGAAGAGAGTTCCAGAGATGCACTGCAGTAACAGAGAATGAGCCATCGTAGCGGCTAGAAGTGTGACGCGGAGTACGAAGGAGAAGCGAAGTGGCCGTGCGACAAGGTTTACCCCTCGGGATGAGGTACTCAAACCGTTCGCGAAGGTATTGAGGAGAAGTAGGATTGTGCAGGATAGTATAGAGAAGGGATAGAATATGGGTATCTCGCCGACGCCGAATCGGCAGCCATTTCAATCTGGCCCGAAATTCCGACACATGGTCGTACTTTCTGAGGCCAAAAATAAAGCGGATGCACAAGTTCTGCAGTCGTTCGAGTTTGTTCAGGAGTACCTCCGTTGCATCTAGAAAACAGACATCCGCATAGTCTATGAGCGGTAGAAGAAGAGATTGCGCAAGAGTGACCTTAGTGTGAAACGGTAAGAATTTTTGGAGACGTTTAAGAGACTGAAAAGAGTAGAAGACCCTCCTACTCACATCATTGATATGAACCTCCCAAGAGAGATTAGAGTCTATATGGACGCCCAAGTTTTTCGCACTTTTAGAATAATATATGGGCATTGAATTATACAATACTGGCGGGAGAGACTGGGGATTCAACAGATTGAGCATGTATTTGCCACCAATAATGAGCGCTTGAGATTTAGTTGGATTCAGGAGGAGTCCAAAGGATTTAGTCCACTTGTTGATATTTTCAAGGTCATCATTGATGGCAGCCACAGCCCCCGCGAGTTCATTCACTTTAAAATGGCGATACAACTGCAAGTCGTCTGCATAGAGATGAAAGTTAGAAGTTAGGACCTTAGTGATAGCATTTATAAAAATTGAAAAGAGAAGAGGAGAGCGCACACCACCTTGAGGAACGCCCGCAGCCAAGTCACACCATTCAGAGGAATCCTCATCGGATCGAACAGACTGCGAGCGACCCCGAAGATAGGATTTGAACCACTCAATTACTGGAGCAGAGACATTAAGGGAGGAAAGTATTCCTAAGAGAATGTCGAAGTCAACAGAGTTAAAAGCACTGCTGAAGTCCAGCAGAACCAATATGGTTAGACATTTATTTTCAATAGCCAGTCTTATGTCGTCAGTTATTTTGACTAGAGTTGTAACAGTGCTATGGCCAGGTCTGAAACCAGATTGGTAAGGACTCAGCAGGCTATTAAAGGATAAATAACAGGATAGTTGCTTCTGAACAATACTCTCGAGGACTTTGGAGAGGATTGGGAGGATGGATATTGGACGGAAATGGGATGGTGAGGAGGGATTAGAAACTTTGGGAAGCGGTAGGACGTGAGCCTTCTTCCAAGCTGAAGAAAAGGAGTTATTGAAGAGAGAAAAAATAACTACGTGAGTAACGACAGGAACAATTTCACTTAAAATAGGTAAGAACATTTGGAGTTGAAGGCCGTCGTCTCCTACCGCCTTGGTAGAGATGGAAAGGATACATTTCTTAATGTCTAGTTCAGCAATTGGGTGGAAATAGAAAGAAGTATTTGCTGGCAAAGGAAGATTAAAGAGATCGTTGAGAGTGGAAGATTTAACATGATCATCGAGGGTAATTGGGGCACTAGAAAAGTGTGCATTAAGTGCATTAAGGTCCATCTTATCAGAAGAACTCTTGCTAGAGGCTTTACCAATACCAAGAGTCTTTAAAAATTGCCATACTTGTGTTGGGTTGAAGTTATCAATTGAGTTGTGAATGTGGTGCCTTTTCGCATTCCTACACAGACGACTGCAGCGATTTCGCATCCCCTTATAGACGTCCCAGTTTTCCTCAGTCGGTTGCTTCCTGTACAGGCGCTTGGCTTTGTCTCGCTTAGCCATCTGGTTTTTTATTGCAGGAGATAGCCATGGTGCAGGAAGATGTTTGACCCTCACCTTTTTTAAGGGCGCGTGTGCCTCATATAAATCCAACATTATCTTGCTGAAGATTGACACCATAGTATCCATATCCTCGCAGGCGTATACAGGAGACCAGTCAATACCATCCGCATCAGCTCTCAAGCGCTCCAAGTCAATGTTTTTAAAACTACGAAGATAAAGAAATTTGGCTTTGCGTTTAGGAGGTCGAATCTTGTAGGAAAGATAAACGAGGTCATGGTAGGAAAAAGGAGCAGGATGCTGTCCATGTGTGGCTACTTTGTTAGGGTTTGAAACTAGAATGAGATCTAATAGAGAAGGAGAAGAGTGAGGAGCCCTGTGAGTAGCATTTAACGGGAGTAAGTGCATATTAACAGAAGAGACAAAAGATTGGAGTTTACGGCTGCGCGAATCTCCTTTCAGCAGACAAGTGTTGAAGTCTCCGAGAATGAGTGTATGCTCATATAGGATTAATGTTATGACTTTTGTTATTTTTTTTTTGTTCGCCCTTCTCGGGCAGGCTAAGGTCTTGGACCATACCACCTCGTCTTCAGTGCAATTTTAACATTCTTTAGTATGCATTAGAATACGGGTGTAACAGATTCTCATGGTTTTTGGAGTATTTGGTAGCAAATTGTATCGAGTCAGCCTTCCCAGTAAGCTTTGCGGAGGTAGTCAATACTACAATAAAATTCTCCGCTCCACTATCCTGAGATCGCTTCTGTCAATGATTTCACATATTGTCGCAAATAATTCAAGTCTACGTACTTCCGGACGCCGCCGCGCATGCCTTCCCTCTCGCTTTAATGACTATGCACTCGAGGCATAAGAGAGGGAGAGCGATAACGCAACCGAAACGCTCGCGCGCCGACCAACTTCCGGTTCCGACGCAACACAGTACACGGAGAGACACGTTTCGAACCGACGCGCGCGCCCGAGCTCCTAACCGCCGCGCGTTTTCTTTTAATCGGTTGTTGTATTAGAAATAGTTCCTTTATCTGCATTCTTAGTGTACCTTTACCGTAATTATACAACCTCTACTACTCAAGTGTTTCATTCCGCAATTCCACGTCAATCCAATATGAACACAGTTACGAAATATGGCGTCCCAACTGTAGGCCGAATGCCACAGTTTCTGTGAAAAAAACTGTAGTAAAAATACTTTTAGTGCTCTGACTTAGTGTGTGTGTGTATAACTGTGAACATAATTTGTGATCGTGTAACAATGCCGAAGACACGGAGTAGGCAATCCCTCAGTGGTTCGCATGACGATGAACTCAACGACAGCGTCACGCTGTCTCGCGATAACTTTACCGCTTTGTTATCAACGATTCAACAATCGAATGCAGAGATCTGTGAGCGTATGTTAGAGCGCCTGTCGACATTCGCGTCCCCTCTGACCGCTCAGTCACCGGCGCCAGTGCCGAGTGCGGCAGAGAAGACCGGCAATTTCTCACGATGCTCGTCCAGATTCTCCGGAGCGGCGAAGGAAAATGTCGAAGCGTTCATCGATGCCATTGAAGCTTTCAAAGAATGCACGAACATGTGCGATGATGTCGCTATTCGTGGCATGTCTATGCTACTCATTAGCGAAGCAGCAACCTGGTGGCAGAGTATCCGTGCAGAGGTCACATCCTGGAAAGATGCAATACAATACCTACGTGACGCGTACGGCGACCGCCGTCCTGAATACAAAATATATCGGGAGTTATTCAGAGATGAGCAGGGTGAAGACGAACGAACAGATATCTTCGTAGCGAAGAGTCGAGCCCTCCTAACACGCCTACCAGCAAACGACCTGTCTACCAAGGTGCAAATTGATATGATTTATGGCCTATTACACCGGAAAATCCGTAAAAGATTACGACGCGAAGAGGTCAGTAATTTTTCCGAGTTGCTATCGAAATCTAGAAGTATCGAAGATTCCATAAACGAATCGCTAAAGCGAGAATCGCAAAACGCCGCATCCATTGCTTCGCGAACGAAACGTTACGCAACAGAAACGCCTAATCAGCCCGCAATGAACATCGCGCAAACATCAAACTCCGCTGCAAGCGTGAGACCGGCGAACGGGGCAGCAATCACGCCACGCGGCGGCGGCGGCGGCGCTCCGCCGTTCCGCGCGCGCCCGCAGGAATCGCACGCCCGTGCCACCGCCGAAACACCGCGTGATGAACACGCACACGCTGCAGCAACATCGAGACAGCAACGACCGTTCTGTGTTTACTGTAAACACTACGGACACCAAAGGGACCAGTGCCGTAAGTTGGCGGGCAAAGGTGAGTCAGCAACTGATTCTCATAATTCGGTTTCCTGTTACAAGTGCGGATCTAAAAATGTTACTCGTGAAACTTGCAAAAAGTGTAACAACGAATCAAGTTTTTATAGTGTTGATACTACTGTGCAAATTTCGGGGTCAAAGAACTCTCAATTTCTAAAGTCTAAAAATCGTGATTTAAGTGCGTGTTCCGAAAATTTATATATTCCCGTAGATTTGAACTATACTACTTCTTCTTCTTGTTTTAATAATGTTGATACAAATAATAGTTGTGTCGTTCAAGAAAGTCATAACTGGTCTCGTGATAGTTCGAGTGAACCTGCTTACAATCAATCTGAAATGTCTTACAATAATAATAATTGTTATTTTGTACAGAGTAGTTTTTCGGACAAGGATTTGTCGAACGATCACATGACCAGCTGCGAGGTCAACGACCGTTTTGAAAAAAATCCTCTTAATGATTATTTTTATTATAATGATGACGCCCTTAATGTTAAGGAGCGTAAGGGCGAGAATTGTATATTATCTGAAAATAATAATCTTTGTTATGATGACGTCCGCTTTGCAAAGGGACGTAAGGATCATTTTTGTGATGTTTTGGAAAATAAATGCTTTTGTCACGATAACGTTCCCAATGTAAAGTGGCGTAAGGACGATTTTTGTACCTTGGCGGAAAATCGCAAATATTATTGTAGTGACGACCGTAATGCATTAGGGCGTAACAAACATTTTTGTAAATTTTTGCAAAATGATTTATTTTGTTGTAATGATGTTTCTAATGTGTTAAATGATAATATGGTGTGTAGTAGTGACACATGTGTGAATGCGCGCGCCGGTAGGAGCTCCGACAAGAAAATTTTGCGTCCGATCTTTGATATCGAAATTTTAGGCGCGTCGGGGACCGCGTTAGTTGACACCGGTGCCAAACATTGCATTGCGGGTCATACACTGCACACCCTCCTCTGTCGAAAGGGACACCCTCTTGAACCGGCGCGAAGACGTATTAAGCTTGCCGATGGACACGTTCGCGACATAGACGTCCTCATAACTACTCTTGACGTGCACTTAGAGGAGAAGGTCATTAGGACTCCTTTTCTTATCCTCCCTGAGGCGCGTAATAATGAAACGTTGCTCGGCATGGATTTCTTGTTTGCAGCCGAAGTAGTCATGGACTTTTCTCGGGAAAGCTGGTATTTTTCTAATAACAGCCGCGTTCAGTTCAGGATGCGTTTTGAACCCTCCTTATCACCAGAGCTGTCTTGTTCTACTGCTGATGTACTCCGAGACGACGAAGGTACATCGCTGAATCCACCTGACCGGAACCTGCTGGCGCAGATCTTGGTTACCAATACGGACATTTTCCAGCTAGGGGGAGAGCCTACCCCGTTTGCTGAGCACCGTATTGATACAGGTGAGCATCCTCCTACCTCTGTACCTCCGTACCGATTGACCCCTGCCAAAAAGGAACTTATGCGTCAGGAGATTGAGAAGATGCTGAAGGACAACATCATTGAAGAATGTGAGTCTGCATGGTGCTCACCAGCTCTCCTGGTTCCTAAGGCTAACGGCGGCACCCGTTTCTGCGTAGATTACCGACGCCTAAATGCCGTGACCAAAACCGACCATTACCCGATGCCTTTGATCGATGAATTATTACAGTCGACAAAGAGGGATTGTTATATGAGTACATTGGACCTGCGATCCGGTTACTGGCAGGTCAGTGTAAATGAGCAGGATAGAGATAAAACCGCATTCATTAGCCCATTGGGAACCTTTCGCTTCAAGCGCATGCCCTTTGGTCTCAAAAACGCGCCGGCGACCTTTCAACGATTGATCGACCGGTTGCGCTCCTGTTCATCCCTGGCCAATGTGACAATCCTTGCATATTTGGGTGATCTGCTCATCATTTCTGAAGGTTTCCAGCAGCATCTTCAAGATCTCCAGGCTGTATTCAGTCGACTTCGCGAATTCAAGCTGCAAGTCAACCGGGAGAAGTGTGTTTTTGCCAGGGGGAGTGTCAAGTATCTGGGGCACGTAATTACCCAACAGGGCGTCTTACCCGATCCTGGAAAGGTTCAAGCGATACTAGAGATGAAGGAACCCAGCAACTTGAAACATCTACGGACATTTTTACAAACCTGCTCCTGGTACAGGAAATTTATCCCAAATTTCTCCTCTGTAGCAGAACCACTTACAAGGTTAACAAGAAAGCATCAAACCTGGACCTGGGGTTCAGCTCAGATCACGGCTTTTAACGAGTTGAAACAACTACTTACCTCAGCGCCAATCTTAATCCAGGCTGACTTTAATCACCCTTTTGTCCTCCGCACCGATGCGAGCAATTATGCCCTCGGAGCCGTTTTACTCCAGGGGGAGGGCAAGGAAGAAAGACCCATTGAATACGCCAGTCGTCTCCTAAACGCCGCTGAGCGTAACTATTCTACAAAGAACGAGAGGCCTTAGCGGTAGTGTGGGCGGTGGAGCGATTTAGATGTTACCTAGACAGTGGTACTGAAAACGACGTACCACCCAAACCTGTAATTACCATGCGACGACGCGGACGCCCGAAGCACCAGGGCAATGAGCTAGTCCATGAACGAGGGCGTTCTCCTAGACTAGAGGGGGAGTCTGTCGCAAATAATTCAAGTCTACGTACTTCCGGACGCCGCCGCGCATGCCTTCCCTCTCGCTTTAATGACTATGCACTCGAGGCATAAGAGAGGGAGAGCGATAACGCAACCGAAACGCTCGCGCGCCGACCAACTTCCGGTTCCGACGCAACACAGTACACGGAGAGACACGTTTCGAACCGACGCGCGCGCCCGAGCTCCTAACCGCCGCGCGTTTTCTTTTAATCGGTTGTTGTATTAGAAATAGTTCCTTTATCTGCATTCTTAGTGTACCTTTACCGTAATTATACAACCTCTACTACTCAAGTGTTTCATTCCGCAATTCCACGTCAATCCAATATGAACACAGTTACGAAAATATTGTCCAGTTGGGTAGACAGTTGAGACACAAAACTACACCAATTTTATATCACAAAATCCACTAAGAATCAATTTGCAAATAATATTAACAGCCGCTGAACTTCACTGGAAAAAATCCCGCCAAAAACTCACTTTTGTTATTGTCTGTGTGACTTTGACATAATAATGTGCCATAAATTTAGTGAAGTATTCGTTCGGAAACTAGTATGTTTTTTTTAAGTCTTCTGTTTTGGGTAATAGTCTTTTGGTATTTGTTTAAATGTGTTTGAGAGTGCATCGAGGGCTGTTATTTAGTTATTTTAGTGTAATAATATTATGGTTTTTATTTATATAGGTATATAATTATATTATTTTTATAGGCATTATATGTGTCATGTTGGTAATAGTTCTGTTTCCTGCTCTTCTTCTTGTTCATCTGATGTGAGCTATGCTCATGGAGCACACAACCCGTGGTAAGAGAGCATCGGCACGTTTTTGTTCTAAACCGAAGTCACCATGAAACAGCGGGGACAGAGGTAAGTTTCCCCCGCTGTGATTGGGTGATAGTTTGACAACCAAATGACAACTGATTCTCTAGGGATTCCAAACAAGTAATTTAAAAAAATATCGATAGCGGTAATTGTATAACTTATTAATAGTTTAAGGATTTCTTTGGGATACAGACAAACAAAAGAACGAATTTCATAGAATCTTCGGTACGTATAATAAACAGTTATGGTAAGGTAATTAAAAAAAAATCTTTTTATAATTTATGTAAGCGACATCGACTCGTGTTTCCAAAACTCAAGTTTACTCTGTTTTGCTGATGATATGAAGATATTCTCTTCAATATCATCAGTTGATGATATGAATGCTCTCCAATCTGACCTGGCGCGACTGGATGATTATTGCTTGATTAACAAACTCGATTTGAATCCTGTTAAATGCTCAGTTATCTCCTTTAGCAGAAAACGGGTCCCTCTCCCTACAACTTAATCTTAAAGGACAGCTATTGCAGAGATGCGATGGTGTACGCGACCTAGGTGTATATCATGATTCCAAACTTCTATTCAACGTGCACATTGAGCAAATAGTAGCCAAAGCTTCGAGGTCACTGGGTTTTGTTATGAGACTCGCAGGGTGTTTCAAGAGGGCCAAGACCCTTAAGATCCTTTATTGCTCTTTTGTGAGAAGTCACCTCGAATATGCATCACAAATTTGGAACCCTTGTTATGGCAAATACATTGATCGTATTGAAAATATACAAAAAAGATTTATACGCTTTCTATGTTTTAGGCTGCGTATACCGTACCATTCTGATAATTACTTAAATCTTTGCAAGAAATTTCATTTGCAACCACTTATAAATCGTCGTCGACTAGCAGATTGCACCTTTCTTTTGAAAATTATTTCTAACGATATTGATTGTCCTGATCTCCTGCATTAACTGCGCTTCAATGTTCCCAGGAGATCGGTTAGATTTAATCCGCCTATCTCCATTCCATTTTCTTATTCCAACTACAGGCGAAATTCATACATGGTGCGAGCGAGTAAGGACTTTAATATTCTTTGTAAGGAGTTCTCATTTGACCCATTTACCACTTAAAACTATTCGGCACGCACTCGGCTGAATGCTGACTTTTAAAAAAATGTTTAGTTCTTATTGTTTTTTATTTAATCATATAAATCGTGCTTGTTAGTGAACCTAAGTTTTCTACTACTTATTCTGTTTCTATCCGTGAGAACCTGTAATTGGCTCTATGTCTCTTAGACAATTGTTATCCATCTGTTATAGCTGTTGGTTCTCCTAATATTAAATAAATAAATAAATACGGGCTAGACAACAAAAAACAAAAGAACACAACACAGCTGCAGTTTTTATTAATTTCGGCAACTCAGAAAGTATTGTATAATCCTTAATAATGGCGTTATGGCCGTTTTCATGAAGTCACTGAGTATTTTTTGCGCGTTTCAGTCTTGGAGCCTTACATATCGATATAATCGTCGTGAACTCGTGATGCTGCGAACAGCACTATCGCGAAAAAAAGAGACAACTGCTAATGTGCAAATCAGTGTACCAGAAAGAGACAGCATAGTGAACCGTCCAGAAATAAATATATTTGATTTTACTTAATGAAATTGATTAAATGGAGTAGAAAACCACAAAACTGTTAAATGTTGTACCATCTTTTGTGTAACTTGAAGTATTAGTACACTTCCCACACCATTTAATTGCACAAATAGGCATTAATTTTCGTTTTATTTGTTTTAAAGACGGAAGCGCGTGACGTTCGTACGTTTAGTTTACAGATGCTGCGACTGACCAAAATTTCGCCACATGAGCTTGATATTGCATACGCTTGCGCCCGCGGTAGCCCCGCACGCTCTCTCCAGGGTTGTGTGCTCCATGGCTATGCTAGTGCGTTCAGTGATGATTCTGTACACCTACGCGATCAACTATCTTCTGTATTTTCTTGCTACAGCAAATTTCTCAATATAGTTCATATAAATGCTCAAAGCGTTCCTGCTCATCACTCCGATTTATTATCCTCATTCGACTCCGATCTTATTCCTGCTGTTCTCGTATCAGAGACTTTTTCTCAAACCTACACTTCCTTCAACGCAATATTCATTGCCCGGCTACAAGCTGGTGCGTATCGACAGAACAGGCAAGGGATGTGGAGGAGTTGCCATCTATCTCCGTGGAGATATTACTTACAAAGTCGTTGATCAGTCTCCGAGTAATTATACTAAATTTGCTGAACACCTTTTTATTGAAGTAACTTTTAACCACACGAATGTATTTTTAGGTGTTTACTATAGTCCTTCATGTCATATAGATTATTTCCTTTCACTCGAATCAAAACTAGAATATTTTTCTTCGCTATATAACCACACAATAATACTCGGAGACTTCAACACCTGTTTGATCAAGGATGATGTGCGCAGCTGTTAAATCCAGTCTCTGGTCTCTTCTGTCAACATGCATATCCTTCAGCTTGACGCCACTCATCATGCTTCTCACTGTAACCCCTCACTTCTAGACCTTATCCTGGTTTCTGACCCAACCAAAGCAGCAACTCACGGGCAACTTGCTGCCTCCTTTTCTTATCACGATATTATCTTTCTCTCTTATAAAATTCGCCCTCCTAAGCGTAAATCTAAATTTCTCTTTCTTCGTAGTTTCAAGAACATTGACCTGGATCGCTTGGGAGAAGATGCGGGAGAAGATGCATATTGATTTGTCTTCTGTTTATGATAGCAATGACTTGGACAGTAAGGTTGCTGAATTTAACAAGATAGTGTTGAAACTCTTTGATAAGCATGCCCCACTCAAAAAGGTTAGAGTGAAGCACCTTCCAGCCCCCTGGTTGTCTGACAGCATTAAAGGTGCGATGTCGAAAAGGGATAAGGCTAAAAGGAGGTACAAAAAGAATCTACTGATGAGAACTGGTCTCTTTACAAGAAGCTGCACAATAGTTGCGGTCGTATGTGTAGGGATGCTAAAAGGCGCCACATCCACAACTCTGTTCAAAATTTCAACACAGCACAAGTATGGCAATTTCTTAAATCTCTTGGTATCGGCAAAACTGCTGATGACAGCATGCTTGATATAGACCTTAATGCAATTAATCTACATTTCTCAAAATCTCCGGTTACTCTTGACGACAACGTTAAGGCTTCCACTCTTGACGATCTCTCTAAGCTTCCTATGCCAATGTGTACTTCATTCTCTTTTCACCCGGTTACAGAAGGGGATATAAAGCGGGCCGTCACATCTATATCCACGAAGGCGGTGGGTGATGATGGTCTGCAACTACAGAAGCTTCTTGTTATCCTTAATGAACTGTCTCCTGTTATCCTCCACATTATCAATTACTCCCTCTTTTCTGGCTGCTTTCCTTCGGCATGGAAGAAAGCACGTGTTCTGCCTCTACCCAAAGTCCCTAAACCCTCGTCAGTTTCCCAGTACCGTCCAATTTCTATTCTTCCAATATTATCTAAAGTCCTTGAGAGTGTTGTTAATAATCATTTGTCTCATTACCTCTCTTCGAATTGCCTTCTAAGTCCTTATCAATCTGGATTCCGACCTGGCCACAGAACTGTATCGGCCCTAGTTAAAATAACTGACGACATCCGACTGGCCATGGAAAACAGGCTCCTTACAGTATTGATTTTACTGGACTTTAGCAGTGCTTTTAATTCAGTTGATTTTGACATCCTCTTAGGTATCCTATCCTCTCATAATATATCTCCTGCTGTGATCGAGTGGTTTAATTCTTATCTTCGGGATCGCTCGCAATCGGTTCGCTCAGAGGAGGCTGATATGTTTTATAGGTAGGGTGTATTGTTCTTGAGTAGTTGCAAGCAGGGACATTTATATTATTAAAAGACATGGACTTCAGATCGACGCTTGTATTCCAGCAGTTTACAATCGAGAGAGGTTATTCATAGCCAACTTAACTAGAACTTATAAATCAAAGACAACTAATTATTAAGCATAGTGTAGATGTAGATACTACACTAATAGGGTGTGTTTAGACAAACACCACATTCTCCCCTTACAAAATTAAAATTTTATTGTTACATATTTTTAAACAATTCCAATAGGTAATATAATAACTAACTTACAAATCAAACCTAACTGGTGGACGACGTACCCTTAAGGACTTCCTAACGATACAAGGAGACTGTTGCCTAACTGACTGAGTTACATTAGAACTTGACTGTGACTGTACTGGACTATCACAAACAGACTGACTTACATTTGACTGTGATTGTACTGGACTATTAGAAACTGACTGACTTACATTTGGCTGTGACTGAACTGGACTTGACATTCTTAAAAAACTAGGTCTGCCTGAAATACTTACATTACTAGGAATTACAGAAGAAGATATTATATCATCATCTCTCCCACAGGAAAAATTAAATGTTGAATTTTCACTTCTATCTGAATTATAACATAATGGTGCAAAAGTTAACTGATTTAAATGCGCTTTCTTAATAACACCATTTACCACAACTAAATAAGTCATAGGACTTAATATTCTTACAATTGTTCCTTCAATAGGTGAAGTATTTCCAAAACGAATTAAGACTTTATCATTTTCACGAAAATGTGAATATACTTTAGGAAATTTCTTTGTTTTTACACTGTTATTAATTGGATTTAACATTGACAATTTTGTTCTTGGTTTAAACATCATAAGCATTGAATTAGGTGACTTTTCATTAACAGTGGTTTCTGTATTTCTATAAGACATCAAAAAATTATAAAGTTTTACATCTATATCTTGTATTTTATTGTTTTTATCAAGCAAAATTCTTTTAAGACCTTTTTTTACTATTTGGACATTCCTCTCAGCCAATCCATTGCTGGTTGGATGATATGGTGGTGATTTAGTGACTTTAATATTTAATTTGGTACAGAAATCTATAAACATAGTTGAATCAAATGGTGGTCCATTATCGGACACAACTTCACATGGTAACCCTACATATGAAAAAATTGAACTTAGTTCTTTAATCACCTCTACAGCTGTACAATTACGCATCTTTTTAACATCTATCCATTTAGAATAACTATCACAATAAATCAAAAAGTGTATTTTATGAAATTCAAAGAAATCAATATGGACTCTCTCAAAAGGCTTATTTGTTTGAGGCCATGGAATTTTTGCATTATCTGGTTTAAAATTTACTATAGCACAAGGCTCACATGACTTACATTTATTTTCAATATCTAATGACATATTTGACCACCAAAATGAAGCTCTGGCTAACAACTTAGTTCGAACAATACCAGGATGACCTTCATGCAACAAATTCAAAACTTTTTCTTGACATTTTAATGGTACTATTACTCTAGACCCAAACATAATACAATTTTCAAACACTGTTAAGTAATGACGCAAACGAAAATAAGGGATTATGGCTTGATCTGTTATTCTATTTGGCCAACCTTTTTGAATATAATCTCTTACTTTAATCAATACACAATCATTTAAAGTTTCACATGCAATGTCTTCATGAGACATTGGTAACTCATTACAATAAGTATTATTATCTAACACAATTTTATTAATTGGAAGCCTTGACAAGGCATCTGCATGACACAACTGTTCACTTTTCCTATGCTGGATATCATAATCATAATTTGATAACATTAGCGCCCAGTGTTGCAATCTATGAGCTGCTAAGGTAGGTATATTTTTAGTAGGATGCAAAATATGACGGATTGGTGAGTTATCGGTGACTAAGGTAAAGTGTCTACCCCACAAATATTTATGAAATTTAGTAACAGCATAAACAATCCCTAATGCTTCTCTATCTAACTGCGAATAATTTTGTTGAACTTTAGTTAATGAACAGGATGCAAATGCTATAGGTTTCTCTACATTTTTATTATTTTGACCTTTTACAACATGACATAACACTGCACCAAGACCTACTGGACTTGCATCTGAACACACTACTAATGGGAGTGACGAATCATAATGGACTAATAAATTACTGTTTAACAATTTTTCTTTAGACAGCTCAAATGACTTTTGTTGAATATCTGACCAATCCCACTTTACATTTTTCTCAATTAATTCACGAAGAGGTTTTGTTAATGTACTCAAATTTTCAATGTAATTATTATAGAAATTTAACATCCCCAAGTATGACCTTAACTCTTTGACATTCTCTGGAATTTTACATTTTAATATTGCTTCGACTAATGATGGACTAGGTTTCCTACCGTCCTTACAAATGACATGACCCAAATACTCTACAGACTCTGAAAACCAAATACATTTTTCCCCATTGACTCTGACATTATATTTATTTAACCTTTCTAGTACTTTTATAACAGTTTCTAAGCAATCATTATAATCTAACCCTTTTATCAAAATATCATTGATGAAACAACAAGTATTAGGTATGCCTGACAGTATCTGATCCATTACCTTTTGAAATATTGCTGGTGCTGATGCTATACCGTAGATAAGACGCCTAAATCTGTATAAACCTTTATGAGTATTAATAGTTAATAGTGACTGACTCTCCTCCTCGTTGACTAGTAATTGTTGGTATGCATCTGACAAATCTAAAACAACAAATATAGATCCTCCTGACATACTAGCAAACACATCTTCAGCTTTAGGTAAAGGATAAATATCAATTTTTAAATTTGGATTGACAGTTTTCTTGAAATCAACACATAATCTATAGGTACCATTGCTTTTCTTTATAGGTACTATGGGTGAAGCCCATTCTGAATGACTTACTTTATAAATTTTGCCATCTTTTTCCATTTTATCTAAAGTTTTTGACACTTCATCTACAATGTTGTAAGGTAACTGATATGGTTTCTGAAAAACAGGGGTATGACTTTCTTTTAAGGTTAATTTTGCTTCAAATTCTTTAATGCATGAATCAGACTGTTTCTGAAATACATTTTTAAACTGACTTTTAAAATTACTTACTTGTAATTGAATATGACTTCCCATATTACTTTGACACTTAACATTATTTGACTGATAATGACTCTTAAAATTACTTGACTGAGACACACTTTCCTGATCACTCTGATCACTAGACTGAAGACTAATTGACTTTGACATTTTTGACTGACTTTGACTTGAATTATTTAAGAAATTATTTCTCCACATTGGAATCAGTTCATCTAACCAATCTCTCCCTAGTAAAGGAATAAAATCATCACTTTTAGACCCAACAATTAACAATAGGCACTTACCCTTATCTTGATACTTAACAAACACTTTAATTTGACCTGCAATATTAATATTTCCTGAAATTGAACTTAACTTGAGCTTACATTGTTGTATTCTTATTTTACTAAAGTATTTTTCATAGATAGAAAAAGGTATGATAGACACAGCTGCTCCTGTATCCACTTCCATTTTAAGTAATATATTTTCAATTCTTAAATGTGCAAATTGTGAACTTTTTGACTGACCTGACACAAGATTCATATTAATATTAAGCTCTTCTAACACACAGTCTACACAATTATTATTATTTATTTTGATATCATTAACAGATTTATTTCTACAAGTTTTAGAAGTATGACCGTACTTTTTACACACAAAACATTGCCAATCTTTGGCTGGACACGTTTGAGGGTTATGAGATCTGCCGCACCTGTAACACATTGTTGCTGGACCTCGTTGACTGCGATGACATCCCGACCGACTGGAATGCTGCTGGTTCTGACTCTTACACCCGGTTTCCCAGGTGCCAATTATCGGGCTGTTAACGTAATCGACGATTAATCGCCTGTTAATTCTACTTTCAGTTTCTCAACATCCAAATGTGACAAGCGTTTAACAATTTGTCACAATTGACAAAAATCACGAATTAACCACATGTTAAAGCATTTTTGGGTTTCTCAGAACCTTTTTCAATGTTAATCTCTTGTCAACGAGCCTAATTTATAATTGTTGGAGAGTGCTCGATTATTCGCAGATTAAAATTAATAATATTATTTTAAAGGCTTATATTATGATAAAAAGATAAAAGGGGTCGGCAAAAACTATTATGTGGGTTCTATGTTTTTTTTTTGGGGTATTTTTTTACTTAATAAATATTTATTTTTTTATAATTGTGTAAAATAGTTGTAAAATATTTACATGGGGTACTTATTTTTTTATTTTTTTATAATTGTGTAAAATAGTTGTAAAATATTTACATGGGGTACTTATTTTTTTATTTTTTTATAATTGTGTAAAATAATTACATGGGGTATTTTTTTACCTATAAAATATTTATTTTTTATAATTGTGTAAAATAGTTGTAAAATATTTACATAATAAAAATATTAGATCAATTATAGTTGATTACCAAGATTTTAAAAAAAATAGGTTATTACGAACTTTTTAAAATAATTACATTATATTTACACAATGATGTTCTATCTTTTTTTTTTTTATTTCATTAAATAAATAAAAAATATTTAATTTTATTAGAATATCATTGTATATACACAAGTTTTTATAATGTAAATATTTTACAACAATCTTACCTAGTTATAAAAAAATATATATTTTGTAGGTAAATAAAAAAAACAAAAACAGTGTCTGACCTGGGAATCGAACTCAAGACCTCACGTTCAATATTACATCTCCTGGAGTTCGGAACTATTATGATAATAAATTATAGAGTAAAAAGTAACTAACTATTGCGTTTTTTAAATTAGTCGGTGTTTATCCGTTTGACATTTGGTAACTTTAATTTTTTGCTTCTGAAATTTCGATTTGACTTGGATTTGATTGGACTTGATTGTTTTCCGTATATATACATAAGTTTCTCTGTGATTGATATTACACTGAAGACGTCGGCTTACGGACTCCGTGCTTACTATCCGACGACTTTTGCTATTGTTTTTCGGACGCAGAACGGCAAATATGTCGCTATCAGATTGTGATTCTGTTGAGTTATCCAGCGAGGAGGAAAACAACGTACTCTGTGACGGCGAGCCTTTACGCGTTTCTCGGACGCGTATGCAACCCCTGGAGCACTACAATGAACAGCAGTTCAGGGATCGGTACAGAATATCTAAATTGACTCAACATTTTCTCATGAATCTGTTGCCGCTATTAAAAAGACCCATGACCCATCGCATCGCATCTATCAGCGCCGTGAAGCAAGTGTTGCTGGCCTTGAATTTTTTATGCTTCAGGAGGTTTTCATATAACCATTGCAGACCATAACCGGGTGCATAAAACAACAGCATGCCGCATAATTAAGAGGGTTTCAAAAGAAATAGCAAAATTGAGACCAATATTTGTGAAGATGCCAGAGATACATGGAACAAGCTACGGTCAGAAACCGGTTTTATGCCATCAGAGGATTTCCCTGAGTTATTGGAGCAATTGATTGCACCCATTTTAAAATACAATCGCCAGGTGGTCTGAATGCTGAACTTTTTAGAAATAGAAAAGGTTATTTTTGTTTAAATGTGCAGGCAGTGTGTGAAGCAGAATTGCGCATCTTAGAAATCATATGCAGATGGTCAGGATCAGTGCACAATACCACAATATGTAATGACTCATATCTACCTGCAGATTTTGAAATGGGGCAATATGGCAGAAATGTCTTCTTGGGAGACAGTGGAAACCCTTGTCGCAAAAACCTGCTGACACCATTTATTCAGCCTAACACAGACAGTGCACAAGGGTACAACAATGTACAAATTGCCACAAGAAACCCTATTGAAAGATGTTTTGGGGTTTTAAAAGGCGATTTCCGACGAGCGAGCGCGACCCTATAATGAATAAAAAAAAAAAAAAAAAAGATTTCCCTGCTTATCAATGGGCTTAAGGGTCAAGTTGGATACGGCCATGCATATAATTGTGGCTTGTTCTGTCTTGTACAATATCGCACTGAACCACAATGATACAGCAGATTTCAATGAAATGATGGCAGGACCTGCAGAGCCAGTAGACCCACCTGTACATTCCCAAATCATAGGAGAAACATGAAAATTTTACAGTTCATTCTGCCTTGCTGGTCACCCATTTTAGCTAGAGCATGTTAGTGTTATTGTGTGTTATGATTATTATACTTCATTATTTGTAATAAAAAAAATAGCTATGATATTGTGCGTATAATTTGTATCAGTGTTCTATCTCTTTGTGTCTACAAATCAGTTTAACATAACAGGTATTAAGAAAAATAAAATGCTTTTTACGTTACTCAATCATTAATCAATTTTTATTATCCTTACATCATCACTAGGTGTATCAATCAAGACAAGACACACGAACAAGCGCACTGGATTTAACACTTTTCACCACACGCACACACATTAGGAAGAGGCGGCGTCAGGACACGAGCGTCGTCGGGCTCTATGTTTAAACACAACAGTATATAATTCTTTACATTACGAAAAAATTCAATCAATAGTCTTTAATCATCACTTTCCTTAATTTTTTTTAAATTTACTTGTTTTTCTAATTGAGCTTCTTGTATTTTAATTTCAATTTTATATTTATTAGAAGCCATTTTATAATTCAATATGTGCGTTTTTTTTTCTATTATTTCACATTGTAATATTTTATTATAATAGTCAGTTTTTGCTTCTGCCTTCTTTTTATTCTGACTTCATTGGCTTAATCTTTTTCATCATTCTGCGCTTTGCTGGCTCTTTTGGAGATGGTGATCTAGAAAAAAAAACAAAGTATTACGGTTTATCTTAGTTTTATTATATTGAATGGGGTGTCTGGTAAAACTGCAACTTGTAACCAATAATTGGTTAAGATATAAAACCCTGTGTCATACATGTGATGGACTTATGGACAGAACAGTCTAAATAGCAGGGCATCTTTGTGACTGACACCAAATTGATTGGTGTATAATAAAGATATAACATGCATTAGCTGTCAAGCTGAAGTACCTACTGTGAATTTAATGGTTCAGTAACTGGGTAACACAATATCACTTGGCCAGACTGGTGTTAGATATCAGGCTTCTGACCACTCGTATAGACTGTCAAAGATCTTCAAACAAAAGCCGGAACCAACGGCTAAACATGGTCCTTTAAGGTAACGAAGAAACTATCTATGTAAAGATGATTGGTCAACCATCCACGTACTGAGCTAGGCAAGCGATGCTTAAACTTGAAGGTCGACCTTTAGGTTTTTTAGGCACAAGCGCCTCTAACAATTATGCAGATATATTTATGAAAATATTTGTAAACTCACCCAAAATATGTTTTTGTGGATCATCTATTATTTAAAATGTGACCACAGACTCATCATCGCCATCTTTGTTCTCTTCATCTGTAAAATAAAAATATAGTGTCATTGTTTCAAGGAATTCTCCTTTGTTGTATAAAGTTTCAGTATTCAGTTTATTCATTATTTACACTCAAAATCAATAAATACTGCATTTGTGTATGAAAACACACCTAAATGAATTTTACAGTGGCACTGTCACAACTGTTTGGCAGTGGCATTATTTGGTCTCCCATTAGTGCGCCAACATCACTGAGAACAGGTTTAAATTGACCCAGTTCCAGTTTTAGGGAATTCTGAGCCCCCATTAGATTGTACAGAAATCTCTTGCCATGTTTGGTTGTTCTGTTCCAAAAAAACGCCGTGTGTGCTCATATTCTCGATAATTGTCTTGTATCTAAAACAAAAATATATCAATACATCATTATTTATCGTCTTCTTGAAACCTGATTGACGATAGAAAAGTTATTATTTAAACAGCTGTAGTAGGTACTCACTTTTCTACTAACGCCAGAAGCTCCCTTTTCTCTCCCTCTTTGTAATTTTTTCTAGACATTTTCCAATGATCAATGTTTAAGTAATACTTTCACTAAATCACCTAAAATAATATTTATTATCGTTTTTTTTCTTCACAAAATATGGCATTCCAGGTTTGCTGTCAAACGAAAAAGACAACGAGATAATGGTATGCGTTAGACAGAAACAAAAACTATAAAATGCTTAACGTTACGTAAAGTTTCGCTGTATCGAAAGAATGAACTGAACTAATTCTCTAAGGGTAGCCAGACAAAATAAAAAAATACAGATTTGATCCATTCATTCAATGTAACAAACGATTAGCTAATTTCTCGATGATGAAGTGTTGAGAAACCCACTGACAACTGACGGCTCGTTAATTTGTGACAAATTGTCAGCGGATTTGAGATGTGACGTCGACTTTAGAAACCGGCCCTTAGACTTCTCTGACATGGATTGACTGGACTGTTGGTAGTTATTGTTGGACCTCCCTGACATAGCTTTATTGGACTGATTGGACTGCTGGTACTGACTGTTCGACTTCGGGTTTGACTGACTTGATGGATTGTAACATTGACTGGACCTATTGACTCTATTATATTTGTTATTGACTTTATTTATGTTACTTTTTTCTTCTTGTAGATTCTGGATTTGATTCCGTACTGTTTCTTCCTGTAGAAATGTCTCCTTTGCCATCTCATAAGTCAGATTCTGAACACTTAGAAGCTTTTTCCTAATATTTTCTCCTCTCATGCCACAAATAAGCTGATCACGTAATGCTGTAGGTAAATATTGTGGATCAAACCTACATTTGATAGCTATTTGTTGGAGATTCCTTATATACTCAGACGCAGACTCGTTTTCCAACTGTTTTCTCTGATGGAAAATATAGCGGTTCGTTGACTCTAACCCTGGGGGTTCATATTTGTTTTGTAATATTGCACATAACTCAATAATAGTTTTCGAATTTGGTTTGTCGGGCAAACATGTGCTATGGAGTATGTCATAATTCTTGCTTCCTATGTGCGTCAAAAAGAGAGATTTCTTTAAAGACAAATCTGTAACCTTGTTCAATGTACAGTATTCCTCAAATAGCTCTATCCAGCTATTGAATCCGATATTACCATCGTAAGGTGACAAAACTCCGACGAACGCAGCTGCCGCCATTATGCGTTGTTACAAAAAGACAATTTTATACGACTCACTATTTGGGAATGTTGTTCTTCGTGGTTTTTCTTCCGCCTCGTCGCCAATGATATGTTTTATAGGTAGGGTGTATGGTTCTTGAGTAGTTGCAAGCAGGGACATTTATATTATTAAAAGACATGGACTTCAGATCGACGCTTGTATTCCAGCAGTTTACAATAGAGAGAGGTTATTCATAGCCAACTTAACTAGAACTTATAAATCAAAGACAACTAATTATTAAGCATAGTGTAGATGTAGATACTACACTAATAGGGTGTGTTTAGACAAACACCACAGAGGCTTCCTCTGGTGGTGCGATCTCACTGCGGGTGTGCCTCAGGGTGGCGTCCTTTCTCCTCTTCTTTTCTCTGTTTTTATAAACGCTATCACTAAGGTCTTAACTTCACACTTTCATCTCTATGCCGACGACCTGCAGCTTTATCGCCACTTCAAAATAGAAGATCTCACTGGTGCTGTCGATGCCATCAATAATGATCTTAAAAACATCTATCAGTGAGCTAAAAGTTTTGGTCTTTTAGTGAACCCAACCAAATCACAAGCGCTCATTATTGGTGGCAGACATTTGGTCAATTTACTAAGTAACCAGCATCTCCCTCCAGTTTTGTACGATTCGGTCACTATAGCCTATACAAAAAAAGTAAAAAACTTAGGTGTTTTCTTAGACTGCAACCTATCTTGGGACGTTCACATTGCGGAAGTAAGCAGAAGGGTTTTTTGCTCGTTTCGGTCTCTGAAGCGTCTCCAGAAGTTTCTGCCTTTCTCAACTAAAGTTGTGATGTAGTAGTTGTAAGGTATATAATAAGGTATCATTATTCCAATATAGTCAGTGTATTCTCGAACCTCATTCGTTTCATTTGTCTCCTAAACACCCGACCTTACATGGCGACCCTGCCTGTAACAGTAGTCGGCACGGGCCCGCGCGGGTTTGTTTCATAAAAGGACAAAATATTGTAAACAGACTGTGCAAAGTTAATGTGGACTTTAAAATGAAGCAAAAATACATTAGCATACCTGAGAACAGGGCGTGTTCTACTGTTGCGTATTCGTGCATATTATTTTATTTTTTTTGTCAAAAATGGGAAGCACAAACACCAAGGAGGAAGTTGTTAGACGGTTTAGGATACAAACCGACCATCGACCCCTTTTTTTTTTTTTTTCTTATTTGGGTGGGAAATCATCCAATGACTTCTCCCGCTCTGGGTGAAGCGGGAGGGCGTGTCAGACTTTTACTGACTAAAACCCACCCGTGTTCCTTCAGTTGCTTGCGCCAGGGCCGCGGTAACTCTTTTTCAAATTTATCCGCGACCCAGACAGGCATCGGTCCTATCAGGCCCCGTCACTTTTGCTGACATCACTTTGAGGCGCGCGTGGAACACTACGCGCCGTAAACTCGGGCTTGGTCCTTATCGGACGGTAAGCTACCCATAACTTGCCGTCCGCAAGCCCGTGCCTACGGTGGCCGGGAATAGGCTTGCGACTCCCGACGCCCGGGGCGTCTCCTGCAGTGGCTAGGGGCGTGAGGGTCTCCCTCACGCGTTCCGCCTCCTCCTTTGCGAGCATTACTGCTTCGCAAAAGGAGGAGACAGCTTCCCATGCCCTCTCGCTCCAAACCATGGCCTGGACCAGGGCCGGACGCGAGAGGTCGCCACCGCCAATCGCCTCCACGAGGACACGGCGGTGCTCCGCCCAAGCGGGGCAGATTTCCACCGTATGCTCCACCGTGTCCTCTGGGCAGTCCACACAATGGTGACACCCGGGCGTTTCCTCCCGCCTAATCCTGAACAGGAACCTCCCAAAACAGCCGTGTCCGGTGAGGACCTGCGTCAGGCGGAAGGTGAGGACGCCTCTCTAGCCACTCCTCAAAGAGGGGCCTTACCGCCGCAATTGTGGCGTGCCCAGCGCTGGGTTGCGACAATCGCCCACTCCATGTCAAATTCAAATTCAAATTCAAATCCATTTATTGCTCAACACAGTACATAAAAATACACTTCTAGATGTCAGGTGAATGCGCAGTCAACCGTGTTCCACCAATTTAGGCATGCAAAATTATAATTACAATAATATCTAAAATAATACACTTTTTTAAACGTATTCAATGTCATAAATTAAAAAATCTTATAAAACGTTATAAATTAAGAAATAGTATAAAATGTCATAAATTAAAAAATCGTTAAAAATGTCATAAATTAAGAAAAGGTATAAAATGTCATAAATTTAAAATTACAACGCATCCAATGTCAGAACTTAAAATCCTTACAATGTCAAAAATTAACACGTATCCAATATCATAAATTAACCTTAAATACTATACGAATGTCATTAATTAAGGAGATCAAATGTATGTTATGTCATAGATAAAATTTAAATGTATACAATGCCAGTAATTAATATTACAACCTTAAAATGTAAACAATATCATTAATTAAAATTGATAAGTAATGTCAGATTATACAATGTCATAGTAATTAATAAAATAATAAGCAAACAAGTCGGACCCAAGTATCCACCTCAATCACACCACTTATACAGATAAATTTCTGTCTGACAGGTACTCATGTATTGTGTAGTATGACTTGCTTAGCAGTAAATTATTCAATTGTTTTTTAAATATGTTGATGTCATTAATGTTTAACAAAGAATTTGGTAGTTTATTATAAATTTGTGGAGCCATTCCTGTAAAGTTTTTATGAAAAACTGCTTTTTTGTGCTGTCTACCGCTTATTTTATTTCTGTGTCTTGCGCTATGTAGTTTTTCAAACAGGTGAAAGTTTGTTTTAACAAAGACAGCCACTTCGTATATGTACAGACATGGTACTGTTAAAATGCGAAAATACGCAAACAACGGTTTACAGCTTTCCGTGCTATGAATACCGCATATCGCCCTAACACATCTTTTTTGCGCTCTAAATACCGTCTCCATATTCGTGGAGTTACCCCAATATATAATCCCGTAGCGTAGCGTAGATGTAACATATGCATGGTACCCTGTGACCAAGACTTTTTGGTGTACCTCCTTTGCGAGATTGCGTAAAGCATATGAATGCTGGCTCAGGCGTTTACACACACTGTCGGTGTCACCATGAGATCCTGCCGGAGCTCTGTCCGCCGAGCCGCGATTTGTCGCGGTAACGGAGTTTCGGCATTTGGCCTCCTCGCGCCACTCCCATATTTGCGCGAGGACTTTTGCTTCCAGATCCCATGGCGGCAATCCGGCAAGGAGGCTCGCCGCCTCACCGGAGACCGTGCGGTATCCCCGGATCAGCCGGATGGCCAGACCATCGACCCCTAGTTTATTTATTTTCTATGAGAGATCCATCTAGCAGATTACTGAAATTTAGAATGCAGTTAGAAGAATTTAACTTTACAATTGAATACATAAAAGGACAATCAAACTCAGTTTCAGACGCATTGTCGCGAATAATAATTACGTCGGAAGACTTAAAATCAATGAATGGACAGATAGTTAGTGTAATGACTAGAGCACAATTGCGTCAATTAAATATGAAATTAAAAATGACAAAAAAAATATTTAAATATGAAAAAAAATCATGTGGGGTTGCATGCACCGCTGGCGTAGTATCCCCACTGGCTCCACTAAGGTTCTTAGGATGCAACAACGAATGATGCTTCCGCTGACATATACGGCATTTTGAAAGAACACGGCAAACTTTGGAAGTGTGATTACCAAACAATTAAAACATACACCCAAAGACTTTGAAATGGCACGACGCTCGTCAGTATCTAGTTGACAAAACTTCTTACAATTGATGAGCTTGTGACTCTCAGAACAATGTGGACATGAACCATTAATAGCACCATGCATTACTTTAGCGTGAGATGTAGAATTACTACCGGCTTTTGATTTATATTTAGGTTCAACGCATTCTAGGGCTCGAAAACGAGTCTCTAAAAACTCGCAAAACTGTTTAAAGGAGGGTAGATCGTCGGATGTTTTACTAACATGCAGTTCCCACTGCTTCCTAGATTCTACGTCCAACTTCAAGCTTACAACATAAACAACAATAACGTCCCACGAACTAACATCAATCCCAATATTGGCAAGTTCATGCAAACAATCATTTGTAACATCAAGCAAATCTTTAAGTGCCTTCGATGATTCGATTCCAATATTACGTTGGCCAAATAGTCGGTTTCTTTCTTTTCTTTTTTTTCTTTCTTTTTTTTAAAAAAAACGTTGCCCCACACTAGGAATTTCTTCCTGTATCGTGGGTGCGTTTACAAACATATAAACTCACATACACAAACACCCAGAGCCGGAACAACTATCTGTAGGTCATACAAATATTTGTTCCGTGCGGGAATCGAACCCGCGACACGCAGCGCAGCAGTCAATCGCTCAACCACTGCGCCAACCAACATACATTTCTTATTATTGAACCTATGTTGTAACATATCCCAACATTTTTTATAGTTAACATCAGTTATCGGAACATGTCTTATAAGCTGCTCTGCTTCACCTGACAGCTGAGTTTTTAAATAGTGGAGACGTTGTACGTCATCAAGTTTTTTGTTATTGTGGACTGATATGAACAAATCTCGAAACGACGACCACTCTGTATATTTTCCACTAAAAGTAGGTAAAACTATTTTTGGCAACCTTCCCACACTGTCAGATGAACCATCGCAAACTTCTTTATTGGAACTATTAACCTTTAATTGAGATAGAGCATTTTTTAAATCAACCTTATACATTAAATACGTTTCATCAACCTTTTCATTAATATCTTCCTGAAAGTATTGATACAATTCTTCACCTTCACATTCGCCTACTATTCCTTCGTATTTTGCAGTAAAATTTCTGAATTGGCCCATCAGCCCAGCCATCTCTAGACGTGCGTCCACATAGTTGTAATTTATCCGATCTTTCGAAGACTTTTTGAAGTTTATCAAGCTCTTCTCAATTTGTCCTTGGACATCCTTCAACTTTCTCAATTCCTTTTCCATGTGTTATGTCAACAGTATTTTTTCTAAGTGTCAATAAGTGGGACTTTTCTAAGTCCAGTGAAGAGTAATTTTTCTAAGTCCCAACAAGAGTAAATTTTCTAAGTGCCGCCAAGTGTAATTTTTCTATGTGTTTTGAACACTTATCGCTTCGAAATCGGGCATAGATTCGATGTCTGGTCGTTTTTATCGAAACTATTTTAAGTCCCTGACCGCACTATTTTTAAATAACACTTAAATGTACTCACGGTTTTTTGTCCACTATCCACTTATGTACTTCCCTACTCACGTGATCTACAATCCTCAATCAACACTAGGTTTGTTCACCGACCACTAGCGCCACCTAGTATCAAGTAGCGTAACTAATCCTTGTTAATTGTGTTCTTCCAATATCGCCATATCGCCCTTCGGCTCGTATGGACCATGTACATATCGGTACAAGGTGCCTTGGAGTCTGTGATACTCCAATAAAACGCAGACAGAGCAATACATTTTTAATCATAAAAACCCGAGTCCTATACACCCTGCCAGGTAACGAAACCATAATAATAATAATAATAACCCCACCGCCGTATCTCTACGTTGACGACGTGGTGGGGCTTGCGTGCTCCAGTGAACCCTAGGTCTGTGTCGGTAGAGGTAACTTTGCCGAGATAGGTCTATCGTGAGGGGCTAGACTAAGAGAGATACAATCCAGAGGCTAGGGGAGTGCTTCAGTCGCTAGTGCGCCAACTCTGGATAATAGGGGACCTCCAGTTTTATTTACCCTTGCCACAGTGAATGCAGGGCTCTGCTGTGTGCTGACTTTTTAAGTCCCTAGCTACTCGTGGGAATATCATGATAACTAGATCAAAAACAAAAAAAACAACTTCAGGCAAATATGCCTCAAATGGATGACGAAACTACACAATTCTCTACGTCATCTACCCCATCTCTTTTTCCATCAATCCCATCATCATCACAATCTTTTCGCGTCTCCCCGACGCCATCATCATCATCAAACAGTATACAGTCGGTGGATGTTGTACAGGAGACAAATGTTGTCTACAATACTGTACCCACCGCCAGAACTGCAACAACTCGTAGGAAATGGAGTATTGATATGAATGAATTCATCCTACGCACTTATCTTCATCTCACTAATATGGACTCGGACAAAAATGCATATCTTCCATCGCTTCACACTAAGTTTTTAGAAAAATACCCGGCTATGCAAGTAAGCCGACAACGAATAGGTGATCAGCGTAGAGCCATAATACAAAAGAAGCTATTACCACAAGTCACTATAGACCAAATTTATAAAGAAGTTAGGGCCGAACTTCAAATGGTTCACACTCAAATACAGCAACACTCCACACAATCGAATACACAGTCCGGCCAGCGCATAAGATGGACGAATGATTACAATGAAACACTAATTAGGATATATTTTACTGTAACACAGTTAGAGACAAATAAAACAGCCTATAGAAAATATTTACACGAGGCATTCACAAATATATATCCAGAATTATCACATATAAGTGAGCAAAGATTATCTGACCAAGTGAGAGCAATAACAAATAACGGATTTATAGACGCAAACAGATTAGAAGAAATAAAAAACCAGGTTGCTGTAGAGTTGAGGAGTAGCAACACCAACAAACAAAATTTTGAAGACCTAAATAACGATCTCTTTACCACACAACCGCAGAATGATTCTGATCCAACTGACCTAAATACTTATAACATCATAGATACTGACATCGTTCCTCAGACATTCGTAAACACAGATGATAACAATTTCTTGAACCACATAGAGTTTGGTCAACTAGAACCAACGGAAACTAATGTAGATGCTATTAACCCTGAAATTGAAGCCTTATTTGAACAGGCTCAACGAAAATTTATTGACACACATCCCACTAATAGGCCATACATTCCCAAGCAGAAGACATCTAGAAAGTTTTCTGCTTTAGTTACATATATAAACAATGTTATTCTTCCTAAGCACGTAAATGTCGACACCGAATTTATAAAACTACAAACCATAATTTACTGTGCAGCGTGGACGGCAGCTACATGGATCTAAAATATTAGACCTTACACAAAATGAACGCCGCACATAATTATAATCAGAGAAAACCAAAGTGGCAAATCAGATTAGAAAAGAAAATCGGAATTCTAAGAGCAAACATAGGGAGGCTAACACAATTCATTAATGGTAGGAGAAGTCCAAAATTAATAGCAGCAGTCGAACAAATAAAAATAAAATACCAAATTCACGCACAACACGAGAATTCAAACACACAATTAGAACACTTTTTGGACACTTTAAAACAAAAATTAAACGCAGCATCTAGTAGACTTAAAAGATATATCACATGCACAAATCGCAAACAGCAAAACACAAAATTTTATAACAACGAAAGGATATTTTACCGAAATCTTACGTCTAATAACACCACTAGCATACCACTAGAGACACCTCCACCCGAAGTATTACGGGAATTTTGGGCAAATATATGGGAAAACCCAGTAAACCATAAAAATCATGCAGACTGGATCAATGACGCAACACCAGAAATTCCTGAAATGGAGTTTGAACTCATACCAATAAGCACTTTTATAGAAGTCTTAACACGCACACACAACTGGAAATCGCCAGGCACAGACAATATTCACAACTATTGGTATAAGAAATTCACTATTATCCACCCACTCATATATAATCACCTAAATGAATTTATTAAAGCACCACAGTCGCTCCCAACATACATAACACAAGGAGTGACGTATATGATACCTAAAGACACGAATAATACCATAGATCCGGCTAAATACAGACCAATAACTTGCTTGCAAACCCTTTATAAAATCCTAACAGCCTGTATAAGTGAGCTAGTCTACGATCACTTAAATAAGCATAACATTCTAGCAGAACAACAAAAGGGATGTCGTAAAAACAGCCAAGGATGTAAGGAACAACTAACTATAGATGCAGTTGTTATGAACAGCGCGGTCAAAAGCAAACAAGACATTCATACCATGTTCATCGACTACCAAAAGGCATTTGATTCAGTCCCGCATAGCTGGTTGTTACATGTCCTCAACATCTATAATATTCACCCCACAATTAGATTATTCTTAGATTCTACCATGCAAAGTTGGCAAACTGTACTTAAAATAAATCAAGCATCCACGACTTTAGCCACTGAACCAATTAAAATTAAACGTGGTATTTTTCAAGGCGATGCTCTCAGTCCTTTATGGTTTTGCATGGCACTCAATCCACTATCACACCTACTGGATAAAACTAACAAAGGGTTCCCAATAATAATAGATAACACACAATTCACCTTAAATCACCTTATGTATATGGATGACATAAAGTTGTACGCAGCAGATAAACAATCACTTTTCCATTTAGCAGATACCACACAAGAATTTTCTAATGACATCAATATGCAATTTGGGGTAGATAAATGTAAAATTCTGTCAATTGTAAAAGGAAAAATTCAAAATAACAGTTACACGCTCGGAACAGGCGAAACTATAGAGCCAATGGATGAACACACTTCATACAAATACTTAGGTTTCAAACAATCCAGACAGATAGACCAAAAGATGATAAAACAAGAATTGCTTAAAAAATTTGAATGTCGCCTTAATCTAATTCTTAAAACTAACCTTAACTCCAGAAACACAGTTAAAGCTGTCAACACATTTGCAATACCCATTCTCACGTACTCTTTCGGGATCTTACGATGGTCAAAAACCGACATTAAAAAACTGCAGCGAACTATCAATACTCTCTTTACTTAGCATAGGAAACACCACCCGAAATCATGCATACAGCGACTTACGTTGCCACGACAAGAAGGAGGGAGGGGATTGATAGACGTACAAAATCTGCACAACAAGCAGATCCTTTCACTCAGATCTTACTTCCATAACAAATCAGAACAATCACCACTACATAAACACGTAACAGAGAAAGATAAAAAACTTACACCCCTCAACTTGCAAAATAGAAACACTCAAATCAATGAAAACATCGTAAGCACACAGCAAAAAATTGCAGCATGGGCTGGAAAAGCTCTACATGGAAGACATCGAGCCAGCCTGAGCCAACCACACGTCGATAAAATAAAGTCGAACGAATGGCTCAAGCGAGGCGAATTGTTTCCCGAAACTGAAGGCTTCATGCTTGCGATCCAGGATCAAATAATAGTAACACGTAATAACAGAAAATATATAATGAAAGACTCCAATCAGCCGACTGACGCATGTCGACATTGCAACAGCGCCTCTGAGACCATACAGCACATAACAGGGGCCTGTAAATCTCTCGCACAGACAGATTACAAACACCGACATGACCAAGTTGCCGCAATCATACACCAACACCTCGCATACAAATATAATTTGATAGATGAGATGATTCCGTATTATAAATATAAACCAGAAGTTATTTTAGAAAATAGTAATCAAAAAGTATATTGGGACCGAACAATAATTACAGACAAAACAATACATTATAATAGACCTGATATCACTGTACACGACAAAATAAATAAAACAGTGTACCTAATTGTTGGCAATGGCCCAAAAGGCTAGTAGCCATTCCTTAGTTTTAAGAATTATTTTATATGTTGTTGTTGAAAATCCTTTGTCTTTGCGCGGAGCCTGACTAGAACGGTTCACACCAGCACGCACGGGCACTCCTTTTCTTAAAAATAAAGAGTTTTAAAAAATATCAAGTAGTCTTAAAAAACATGGTGGCAGCGGTTGGTGAATAATAAAAAATGACCGAATCACTAACAGCAGTCGTCGAACTGCAGACAAGGCTCCTACAATCGATGCAGGAGCAAATAAACTGCTTGCAAAACTCAAATCAAGCCATTAACGTGCCATGGCCGGCCCCCATCAATACAAGCATCGACCCGGAAGATGCATTCAAAATTTTCGAAGCATCTTGGAAGAACTACTGCAGGGCGATGCAAATGAATAACTGGTCCGCAGACAAAGAACAAAGAAAGATCGGCATTCTATTTGGCGCCATAGGTGAAGAAGCCCTAAGAAAATATGGCTACTTTGGCGTCAATCAAGCGACCGTTACATCAAGCGAAGATGTCTTGAAAACAATTTCTTCTAAAATGGTTCCTAAGAAAAACATTATTTACAATCGTTACAAATTCTGGAGCTACCAACAATCTGAAGAATCGTTTGATATATTTTACAGTAACCTGTCGCAACTGGTGGAAGACTGTGACTACAAGACATATGCGGAAGAAATGCTAAGAGACAAGATCGTCCTTGGCATCAGAGATATGACACTTAAAAAGGAACTATGAAAAAAAGATAATTTGACGGTTCAAGATGCCATAAATTTGTGCAGAGCTTCAGAAGCCACAAATATACAGATAAAAAATCTTTCAGTTTCAACCTTCTCAGAAGTTAAAAAAGTGAAAACAAAAGAAACGAAAAAAGGAAAATGCCGCTTCTGTGCTAACATACACGTATTCAAGAAAGAACAATGTCCAGCATGGGGGAAAGTCTGTCAGTCTTGCAAAGGCCGTAATCACTCGGAAAAAGTGTGTAAGAAAAAGGTCAGAGAAATTAAAGATCATCCAACTAATGAGGAAGGTCAAGAATGCACAGATTCAGAAACAGACTCGGAAGCTACATTTATTAAGAAAATAATGGAGGATTCAAAAAAACATCTTGCACATTGCAATGTTCTATTTAAAAAAAATCAAGATTGGAAACAGACTACATGCCTACTTGACACTGCAGCAGATGAGTCGCTCATCGGACTACGGAATGTCCAGAAAATGCTCGGAGCGGAAGCTGTACGAAATATGATGAGGCCATCAAAGAAGAACTTGTTTAGCTTCAGTGGACACAATATTATTATTGATGGTGAAATAGACATTAATCTCAAAGTGAAAATTGCAGGTCATACTTCTAAACACAAAGTAACCTTTCAAGTTGTCCATACCCCACACATCCCTCTGCTCTCGTGTAAGACTTGTCTCGATATGGGCCTTGTGAAATTCTGCAAGGAAGTTTCTTGTAGTAACGCAAAGGAAACACATAATATTATTAATAAATATAGGTCTGTATTTGAAGGTAGAGGAAGTTTTTCAGGTGAAGTTGATTTTGAAGTGAATCCTGCAGTTACTCCAGTTATCCAGAAAGCACGACGTGTCCCTGTGGCTCTCCGGTAAAAACTGAAAGAGGAACTTAGTAGATTAGAGAGTGAAGGCATAATAACCAAGGAAGAAAATCATACAGATTGGGTGAGTAACATTTTAGTTGTTGAAAAGAAAAACAAATTCAGAATCTGTTTAGATCCAATTCCACTGAATAAGGCTATTTTGAGACCACGTTATCAATTCACAACAGTGGATGAGATTTTGCCTGAACTAGGCATGGCTAAAGTATTTTCCACTTTTGATGTTAAAAAAGGATTTTGGCACCTGAATCTATCGGAAAATAGTAGTAAACTAACAACATTCTGGACTCCATTTGGAAAATATAGATGGAAAGTACTTCCTTTTGGCATTTCTTCTTCACCAGATTATTTCCAAATGAAAATGAGTGAAGTTATTCAGGGTCTAGAAGGAGTGGAGGCATTAGTGGATGATTTACTAGTATTTGGTATAGGAGACAATATGGAACAGGCAATAATAAATCATAACAAAAATCTAGAACATCTCTTACAAAGATTAACAAAATATAATTGCAAATTAAATAATAGTAAAACCAATTTGTTACAAACATCAGTAAAATACTATGGTCATATATTTACTAACAAAGGGCTTCAGCCAGATCCTTCAAAAATAGAAGCAGTAAAAAACATACCTATTCCAAATAACAAAAAAGAACTACAAAGATTTCTAGGAGTAATAACTTATTTAAGTAGATACATACCAAAGTTAAGTGAAGAGTCAGCTGAATTGAGGTTACTCACACATGACAAAACAGACTGGTTGTGGAGCATAAAAGCACAAAAAGAATTTGAAAGACTTAAATCTAAAGTTAGTGATATAAAGACACTTAAATACTATGATAAAAATAAGTCACTAATTATTGAATGTGATTCCAGTGAAGGAGCCCTGGGTGTTGCAGTGTTCCAGGAAAATCATCCTGTTGCATATGCTTCACGCTGCCTCACCCCTACTGAGAAGAAATATGCTCAGATTGAGAAGGAGCTCCTCGCAATAGTATTTGCATGTACCAGGTTTGACCAACTCATTATTGGCAATCCTAAAACAATTATTAAAACTGACCACAGGCCGTTACTAAGTATATTCAAAAAACCTTTACTGAATGCCCCAAAAAGACTTCAGTCAATGTTACTAACATTACAACGATATTGCTTAGAATTACAATTTGTGTCAGGAAAAGACAATGTTATGGCTGATGCCTTGTCAAGATTTTATTTGGATTGCAATGATGTTGACAAATCTAAAGATATGAAGATATTTAAAATTATAGAGAACATAAATCCCATCATAGATTTACCGATATCTGACAACTGCTTAAAAGAAATAGAACAAGTAACAATGAATGAACATAATTATCAAAAACTAAAACAATTCATTACTTATGGATGGCCTACTTATTCAAAGGATATACCAGAAGCTTTACATCAATATTTAAGTATTAAAGATGATTTAACTACTTATCAGGGTCTTATATTAAAGGGTCAATCAATTCTTATCCCTGAAACTCTAAGAACAAAAATGCTTACCAAATTACATAAAGCTCATTCAGGCATTGAAAACACTTTAAAGCTTGCTAGGCAAGCAATATTTTGGCCCTCAATGTCTAAAGATATTACAGAAATGGTTAGAAGTTGCTCTATTTGTAATAAGTTTCTTCCCAGTCAACAAAAATTTACCATGCAAACTAGTAAAATACCAGAATATCCTTACCAAATGATATCCATGGATGTATTTTTCTTAACCCATGATGGTAAACAAATTAAATATCTAATTACAGTAGATCACTATTCTGATTTATTTGAAATTGACATACTGAAAGATTTGTCGGCAAGATCTGTAATAGAATGTTGCAAGAAAAACTTCTCTAGACATGGCATTCCTGAGAATGTTATCACAGATGGAGGGAGCAATTTTGTAAACAGGGATTTCTCAGAATTTTCCAATAAATGGAGCTTCACTCATGATACTTCATCACCCAACCATCCACAAGGAAATGGGAAAGCAGAAGCCACAGTAAAGATAGCAAAAAAGCTATTATTAAAATCAGCAGAAAATAATGAAGATTTTTGGTTCAATTTACTCTGTCTTAGAAATACTCCAAATAAAGTAGACTCTAGCCCTGTTCAGCGTCTATACTCTCGAAGAACGCGAGGTTTTCTACCTGTACTTCCAAATCTTCTTAAACCACAAGTCATTGAAGATGTGCCGAATAGCATAGAAAAGAGACGTAAGGTTTCCAAACAATCTTATGATAAAAATACAAAGAAAGCAGTTTATTTAGAAATTGGGCAACCAGTTTCAGTGCAACTACAACCTTCGGTAAGTAAATTCTGGTCTCCAGGTGTTATTACAGATGTTCTATCAGACAGGTCATACCAAGTAAATGTTAATAACACTTCATATAGAAGAAACCTATCTCATATTCGTCCTCTGTCATTACCCTCCCTATCTCAGACACACCTTACACAGAGCAAGGATGACTCAAATAATCATGTCAATGTTGAGTTAAATTCTCCAATGAGAGATACACAGGATAATATTCCTATAATAGGAACTAGCTCCAACAATGACACATGTTTAACAGAAGATGATTCTAATTCTGTAATTAATAAGGATGATTATAGGTGCTCTCCAGTACCAAGAGACATGGAAAACAATATTGTAAATATCCATACTCCTGCTAGACCTAAGAGAGAAACTCGTAGACCTTCATATTTGAAAGATTATGTTGATTAAATGTCTTAAGTTGATTGTGTATCGTTTATAGTAATAATTAAGTGAATAATGTGAATTTAGTTCAGACTATATACCAAGATTAATTTGAAATCCCAGTTTTGGGTAGTATTAATGTTTTACTTAACAATTAATATTTGTAACTGTACCTTGTATGTTCTACAGTAATTCTCAATTATTAGATTTCTTAATTTTAGCGTTTTGTATCAAAATTGTACCATTATTTCTAAAAAGAAAAAGGGAACATGTTGGCAATGGCCCAAAAGGCTAGTAGCCATTCCTTAGTTTTAGGAATTATTTTATATGTTGTTGTTGAAAATCTTTTGTCTTTGCGCGGAGCCTGACTAGAACGGTTCACACCAGCACGCACGGGCACTCCTTTTCTTAAAAATAAAGAGTTTAAAAAAATATCAAGTAGTCTTAAAAAACACTAATCGATATAGCTATACCTAATTCACACAACATTCAAACTACAATATCCGAAAAACTTAGTAAGTACCAAGAACTTGCCATAGAAATAAAAACTCAATGGAAAGCGCAAACCGTTCACATCGTCCCAGTAGTACTTTCATCTACCGGTGTAGTGCCAAAGGCTCTCACACAAAGTCTTGATACTCTACACATGCCTTCTCACACACTGTACATGCTCCAAAAAGCCACCATACTCAATACCTGTCGCATAACGCGAAAGTTTCTGACTTCCTCTACATTATCATCCACCTTTTCAATTTAAATTCCCCCCTACACTCTTGACTCCGGCCCGTGTGTATGGTCGTATACTCTCTTTAAAGAGAAGCAAAACAAAAAAATAAAAAAAAAGAAAAGAGAGAGGATTATTTAATTATTAATAATTAAATAAAAATTGTTCATTGAATAAGAAAATATTAAAATAATTTTGTTCATTACTATACAAAACAAAATTGAATATAACATTACCATTAAATTAGAATTTACTATCAAATTTTAAAAGAGAATTGAATAATAAATTGAGAATTAAGAGTTTAAATTAATATTTTTTTTAAATTATTTATTATTTTTAATAATTGGCATTTAAGGCGACAACACGCCCCAGCGACCTTGAGCGATTGGGAGGAGCTTGCGCCGCACCCCCGCGACCCCGCAACTACACGCTCGTAATTTCGTAGGGTAACCATACGCTTCAGACGGCGAGGACTACTGAATGTTTTTGTTTTTATGTAGTGAGAAATAATAAGGTAGCATTCTGATAATAAATATTATTTTATTAGTGGTAAGATCCTACTAATATTAAAAATGCGAAAGTATGGATGAATGGATGGATATTTGTTCCTCAATCACACCTGGCACAGAGACAGATTATAGTTCGGAATATATATTTATATATATATATGTATATATTTTGAATATGTTTAATTTAATTTAAATTTGTTTTATTTCTTTTAAATTTGTTTTATGTTATGATTTTAGATGTAATTTTGATTAATTTAATTGTTAATTTAATTTAATCTTAGGTACCTATGTTTGATTTAATTTATAAATCTATTTTTTTTTTATTTGACTTAATTTGATTTTAATTTATTATTGATTTTATTTAACGTTATGGTTGTTTTTTTAATTTTAATTCAATTAACTTTATTTTATTTTTATTTTGTTGTAATGATGATTTGATTTTAATTTATATTAATTTTATTTTGATTTCATTTTATGGTCGGTTAATTTTAATTTTATTTTGATCTAATTTTGATTTGGTTTGTTTTAATTTATTTAATAGTAAGTGTAAGTGTATGTACATGTAAGATTCACATCGAGTAGATGTCAATCAGATTTTTTGTGTAGTAATAAATTTTTTTGCACTTGTGATTGTACATCAGTTTTGTTAATTATAATAAATAAAAAAAAACACATTTATTTCATCCCGGTAAAATGGTGCCTTGGAGTAACAAAACACAACACGCGAGTGTAGCCGCTAGCAGAAGCTAGTGGTTTATATATTTACGTAAGTAATCAATGTGCTCATTCATATATAGGCAACTAGCTGTCCCCCGCGGCTTCGTTCCCGTTAACTAGCTGGGTAGGTACCTACCTCTCTCTCTACCCTCCCTACCTATCTACCTCTCTACCCATACCTACCTACCTACTTACCCTACCCTACCTACTCTACCCAACTCTACCATACCCTACGTACCTACCAATAAAAACAATAAAATACTATAAATAGCCTATGTCCTTCCTCAGGATGCCATCTATCTCCTTGCCAAATTTCATTGTATTCCGCTTAGTGGTTTAGACGTGAAAAGGTAACAAGTAACGTAAAGGTAACAAGTGATAGGTAAAGAGTGTAAAAATAATAACAAGTGATAAAAACATAAAATAAAGACATGTGTTTTGTGTATGCACACAAAACACATGTCTTTATTTTATATAAAAGAATGTTAATAATTCACATCATTTTATTCAGGAGGGAGGGGCGGGGGGGGGCACGGGACACTTGAAATAAAATGATGTGAATTATTAACATAATTTTATTTTTAAAAGTTATAAAAACATAAAATAAAGAAATGTGATTTGTGTGCATGGGCGGATTCAGGAGGGAGGGGGGGATACTTGAAATAAAATTATGTGAATTATTAACATTATTTTATTAGCTTTAAAACTCCTCAAAACTGAGAACACTCATATCTATACGATGTGTTTCTTTGTATTGTCCTGTCTTTCTTGTATTATGTCGTCTTGTGTACTAGTGTCTATCTTTATTGCTCGGTTTTTCCTTCGTTTATTTTTCTTTTCTTATTCTGCTTCTTGTTTTCTTTTGCGATCTACAAGAATATATCATATAAATATTCATATGAGCCGACTATGTTAAAATTATTGTTTACCTAGTAGGGACTGATTCCTCATTTTATGTCACTTTGTGAAGGGATCATGGATCCCCCTCAGATATAGTTGTTTCAATTTCTGCAGAACTGAAATATAATTACAATGATAAATATACCGAAACAATCTATGCTATATCCGCTGGGGCAAAAAATAAAAGATGAACAAACCATAATAAAGGTTTTAACAGTGTCTCTTTTGCTGACAGACTGTCACTCAAACATCTAAAATAAAAACATCATGAGATGCTTATTTCATACAACAACCAAATACCAAACACTCATATGGCAAACATTTAAATTATTATTTTACTAACTATATTTTACAATAATATTAAAATTTTAATGTTTGAAAAAAAAATATGGTATTACTAAAACCAAAACCAATAGCCCACATGAAAACCATTTCCCCTGCCCAACCCCCTCCCCCCCCCTGGTATCCGCGCCTGGTGGTGCCAAATATAAAACTCTTTATAATATATAAATAAATACTCTTTTACTAGTAAAAATGTCTAAAAACGCGCACCAAGTTTAGTCGGCAAAACTAATAACATTTATTTACTAATCATAATTAAAAAAAAAGCCGTAGATTAAAATTTTGATAATTAAATTGCCTTTTAGATGGTGAAAGTTTCATAAAAATACGACCAATGGTTTTTGCGTGATTGTCGATTTTTGGTCCGCGTTAGACATTATTTTGCAAATTAATTAAACTATGTTACACTAATATACGTGGGACACTCAGAAAGTTTTGCGAAACTAAAAAAAATTGTTCTATACGTACATATATTTTTATTAAATCTTTTCAAAGTACTTTCCACCAGCCTCTATACAAAGATTCATGCGCCTAAACCAGTTTTCAAAACACTTTTTCCAGTCCGCCGCAGACACCTCGTTTACAGCCTGCTCGAACGCAGCCAGCGCATCTTCCGGCGACGAAAATTGTATCCCTTTGACCTGTTTTTTTATTTTTGGGAATAAAAAGAAGTCACACGGTGCTGGATCAGGGCTGTAAGGAGGGTGACCCAGGAGTTTGACTGGCGTGCTGTCCAGGAAGTCCCTCGTTTTGAGTGCGGTGTGCGCAGGTGCATTGTCGTGGTGGAGCAGTAGCCCGCGGAGCCCTGTGTTTGGTCGCTTGTTGCTTATAACAGAGAAAACTTCTGGCAAACATTTGGTAGTATACCATTCGGCATTAATGCTTCTTTGATCCCGTAAGGGAATTGATACCAAGTGGCCAGTCAAATTAAAAAAGCTAGCGATCAAAATCTTACCCCCGCTTCTAGATCGCTTCACTTTGGTAGGCGTTGGCTCATTTTGAAACACCCAAACAGTCGACTGGCGCTTGGTTTCTGGGTCGTATTGATAAATCCAGGACTCATCACCTGTAACGATGTCGTAAACACGCCGAGACGAGCCTGCTTCAAATTTGTTAAGCATATCACGGCACCATTCCACCCGGGCCTGCTTCTGAGCATCGGTGAGATTGTGCGGCACCCAGCGTGATACTATCCTCCTCACGCGAAGATGGCTGTGTAGAATCTCGTGAACGCTTCCCGATCCAATCTTCAATATGTGTTGAATCTCCTGATATGTAATTCGCCTATTGTCTTGGATTAAATTTTTCACTGCTAGCACGTTTTCTTCGGTAACAGCCGTCAAAGGGCGACCGCTTCTTTCGTCATCCCCCAAAGTTGGTCGACCGCGCTTGAATTCGTTATACCAACGATACACGGTTGCCTTGGAAGGGCCTTCATCCATGAATGCCATTTGAAGTCTATCGTACGATTCATCCGGTTTCAGGCGACACTTGAAATCGTATAAAATCATAGCTCTAAAATGTTCCCGGCGCAGATCCATATTTCAGTGAGACACAATACTTTGAATTAACTCGCAAAAAATGTGGAGGGAAATTTTGAAATTGGAACTTACTTATTTTTACTTATAAATAATCATATTTTCGAAAAACATTATAACTGGCCAGTCTCCCATATATAAAAACTTTTTTTCGCAATACTTTCTGAGGGGCCTGGTATTTTAAAATGTACTCAGATGAAATTATTAAGGAAACGCTTTAGTCTACCATATATTTTTTCCAATAAATTACGACTAGCCGTTTAGACGTGATTCACATTTTATAATCAGCTACTCAAGGGAATCGGCGCCTTAACCAATGTGTTATGGGTATGTATTATTTACTTATTTGAAATATGGATCCCATCTTGGGTAAAGGCCTCCTCCAGCCTCTTCCATGACTCTCTGTCCTTGCCTAAGTTAATCCAATAGTTTCCCGTCGTGTTTGTTATATCATCAGCCCACCGTCTTATTGGTCTACCAACATTTCTTTTTCCTTTGGGGCCTTTCCATTGTGTGGTTTCTATGGTCCATCTTTTGTCTGTGTAACGTGAGATGTGACCAGCCCATTTCCATTTTAGAGTGAGTGCATGTTTTAGAGCGTCGTTAAATTTTGTTTTTTGTCTAATGTATTCGCTCTTCACTTTATGAATTTTTATGATATGCAACACACTCCTTTCCATTGCTCTCTGGGTACATATGATTTTCTGTTTTACTTTTTTTGTAAATACCCAAGTTTGGCAACCGTACAGTAGGCATGGTAAAAGGCATGTATCGAATACAATCTTTTTCAAGTGCAAGTTATAATTTCCTTTTAGAATTTCTCTTAATGACCAAAATTTATTCCAAGTTACGTTTATCCTCCTAGTTACCTCTTCTTCATTACTGGATTTGATAAACGATAGCTGCTTGCCCAAGTATATATAGTCATTGATATATTGTATGTTGTTGCCTTGTATCACAATAGGCCTTTTGTTGGAGTTAGTCATTATTTTAGTTTTGCTTATATTCATTTCTAAGCCGACTTTTGAGCTTTCATGATCAAGTGATTTCATCATTACCTCCAAATCCCTCGAAGTTTCAGCTAGTACAACTATGTCGTCAGCGAATCTGAGATGGTTTAGGTAACATCTATTTATTTGTATGCCTTTATTTGACCAATCCAAATTCTGGAATATATTTTCAAGTACTGCAATGAAAAGCTTCGGTGACAGGGGGTCTCCTTGCCTGACTCCTCTTTCTATATTTATTTCTTCGCCTCTTTTTTCCAGTTTTACTCTGCTTGTACTATGTGCATAAATATATTTTAAGATATTGATGTATTTTCTATCAACGTTTGAACGTTGGAGTGCATTCCAGATTGAACAGTGGCTGATGCTGTCAAAAGCTTTGCAATAGTCTATAAAGCCCAGATACAGAGGTCTATTAAACTCTCGGTATTTTTCTATAATTTGTTCTATTGTCTGTATGTGGTCTGTTGTGCTAAATCCTGATCGGAAGCCTGCCTGTTCCTTCGGTTGCAGTTTGTCAATATCTTGAGTCATTCTTTTTAGTACTATGGATGAAAACAGTTTGTATATACTTGCTAGGAGGCTTATGGGTATGTAGTTTCCTATATCTAAGGGGTTTCCTTTTTTAAAAAGTAAAGTTATATCGGCGCACCTATTTTAATTCACCACCTGTCGCAGCTTTTTAATATGGTGTTGGACACAGAAACTGTACCAAAACAATGGTGCACAACGAAACCATAGCGCGATCTAATTCGATCCCAACGCCATCTATCGAGCTATCAGGTAGTTTTTTTAACAAAATATTGAGTATGTTTGTGGGATAGCGTGGGAATCGAATTAGTCTTGTTACTATTATTTGTACATTGAACACTTTAGAATGTCAATTGTTTGATGTTTAAGTTCAGGTTGGCAAAATTTGTTATTATTTTGGTTATTTTAATTTTAGTAGTAAGTTTAATACTGTTTTGATAAAATAAATATTGTTTGTTTTTAAAAAACTAAATAAAAACAAACTTGTTAGCAGATTAGTTTATTAGCTGATTATTGTAAAATTTGAGTTGTTTTTTTGGTTTCGGCACCGATTACTGGCGATTTGAATAAAAAAATGTCATCATATTTTGTTTAAATTTTGAGTTCCTATTATTAATAACATTTTGGTCACTTTTTTAATAAATATGTTGATTAATAAATACTAGATATTTAAAAAAAACCTTTTATTTCACTTAGTTTTATACTACCTATTCTACTGAAAACTCGCGTTTATTTGTCCTTTACGACATTTGAAATTTCCGGTAACGATATTGTTTAAAATGTCGTATAACACATTTCGATGCAAACATGAGATTTACGACTTCTTAAATAATTAAAACATGACTTTACACTCCCTAATAAAAAAATTTTAGAGCTGTTGGAAATCCAGGTCGTAAGAGGCTTTTTTTTTGTTAAAGAAAAAAATATTTTAAATATACCAATCGATAGAGTTCGCGACACTGATTCACATTATTTTATACAGATGTTAAAACTTAACATCTGTAACTTGTACCTACTTTCTGTGCAAATAAAGAACTATTATATTATGCTTACGTCTTCAGTGGTTTATTTAAGTATTTTAATATTATTAGTTTACAGTCTTTTACAGATTTAATATTAAGTACGACCGGCTAGGTCAGAGGTTTGAAGCCAAGGGGTGTAGTGTAGCCAACACACAGAAAAAGAGAAACAACTTTTTTTTAAATTACGTTCCTTTACAGTGTTTGCATCAGATAAGGCTCAGACAACGCGTTGTGGCCGGTTTTAAAAGTGTGGCAAGCTGAAATTCGCACTGCGACTGTTTGAAATAATTTTTTCGCTCAATAAGCGTTTTCGATCTTTGGTATTTGTAGTCACGTTTTCGAAAACAGCTCTAACAATTTCGATAAAATTTGACATGCGATGCACTGGCTGGTAAGCGAATGAGTCTACTAGGGGTTGGATATCCTAAACCAGAAGACTATAGGCTCATATTTCCTAGTCTCGTTGTAAGACTCATGAAAAGAGTTTTCAACGAGATTGGGGAGGAGTAAGTTATCTAGGGGACCACAATAGATCCCAATGGGTCGAAGTGTCCGAGTTGCTTCTCGGCCCCTCCATAAGATAAGATAAGATAAGATAATATAGGGGTTTTCGGGGGCCAAAAATCGATCTAGCTAAGTATCATATCTAAGAAAATTGGTATTCTCGAAAAAATTGTTTTCACTATTTTCACCCGAGCAGAGCTCGGTCGCCCAGGTACTATTTATTAAATGAGCTACAGAAACAGTTAAATAAATAAACTTACTGCTGCTGAAGTTGCGTGTACAATGAATTTATTTATTTACAATAGATACATTACTTGAAAAGTACTTAGAGCAGTGGTGGCCCAGTGGTAACGGCCGCGACATACAAGTTGTAGGTCGTGAGTTCGAACCCAAGCAGGTGCTTTACTTTGGGTAAATAATTTCATCACCACTGCTCTCAAAATGGTGGAGGAAAACATCCTGAGGAAACCAGCATGTCCTAGAACCAAACATTTGAAGACACGTGTCATCGACCAACACACACTAGGCCCGCATGGTATGCCCATTCCCTTTCACATAGAGGAGGCCTGTATCCCAGCAGTGCGAACATTAAAAATGGTTGATGATGATGTTCATGTTTCGTTGGTGCAACGAAACATGAACATCATTCGTGGACGCAAGTGCCATGCTCAATGCTGACCATGAGGCCTTGGATTCGATTCCCTGGTCAGGCAAGGTATTAGTCAAATCAAATCAAATCTTTTTATTGTGGGCATAGGTTAGTGGATAGTTTCCCTCTGGAATTAGCAGGCCATGGTGTAGAACGGCCTGACGATAATATGCTCGCCATCTATTACATGGGACTTAAAAAATAGGTAAACATAACTAGCGAATGTAGAAATTTAAGGTGCAATATTAGGAGCACTTCTGCCTAACCCATCGGAAAATTCTGGTGTCATGTTACATTTGTATATTTATTTCTTTTTGTATATATGACACATAGAGGAGATCTGTGTCCCAGCAGTGGGAACATTAATAGGCTGATGATATGACACAAACAATTTTCTTTTCAGAATTCAAGCTCGGTGGATTGAGGATACAAGTACCTCTCAATCGTCCTATACACGTGACCCGTACAAAGGGCACAGACCTGACCGATGTGCATTTGCCAGTCCCAAATCTTGCCGACTTGTTGACTTCAGCGGCTAACTCAGCACAAGGCTCACACACAAGGGACACCAATCGACACCCTGGCGTTCTGCAGCGAACTACTTACTTTGAACCGCCGCCTCTAAATAGTTTATTATCTAGTCCGAACCGGACAACACATAATTATCAAATACCTCTTGATCATGATCCTGAGCAACATTCTGTTAGCTATTACCAAAAACAGCATCACAGCTTTAACTCACAAACACCGAAAAATAAAAATAAATTCTGGGCACCGCGACCGGACCAACGTTATTATAGCACACCGCAATCTTTGAGCATAAGTAATCGTGAGTCAAGTTCGGCAAAAGTCAAATATCTTGACCATCTGGTATCAACAAATAATCGAAATCCAGCCACGGAACATTTGAAAAGCAATAAATACCCAATACAAGCAGTATTATTATCCCCAGATCACAATCAGCTATCTCCCCCACACAGTCACTATCCAGAGACTCAAGAAGCCAACCAACACTATAAGCAAACTTACTCCACAACTGACAAGTACTCAATGTCTAACACTCATCACCTTCAACCACTACCGAATAGTAACGAACAACAGCTGCAGACCAGGCCTTACGCAGATTACGACACATCAACTCCTGAGCCAACGATAGCGACGGCAGTGCCAAGTGTAGCGATGACTACCGCTGACTACGTCACATCAACAGCTGAACCAGCAATAACATCGATTGTGCCAGATATGGTGATGATTAACGTTCAACATATCCCAGCCACTTTTGCTACGAGGACAACTACTTCAACGCCTTCATCCAAATCAAGTGAAACCGTCGCAGAGCCGAGCCCAGCTGCTGCATCAATTATTCTGAATAACACTCCAAAAGGTTGTTTAACAATTTTATTTCTATACAAGCTGACCCTCGCGGCTTCGCTCTCTCCTACCCTACCTACCCTACCTACCCTACCTACCCTACCTACCCTACCTACCCTACCTACCCTACCTACCCTACCTACCCTACCTACCCTACCTACCCTACCTACCCTACCTACCCTACCTACCCTACCTACCCTACCTACCCTACCTACCCTACCTACCCTACCTACCCTACCTACCCTACCTACCCTACCTACCCTACCTACCCTACCTACCCTACCTACCCTACCTACCCTACCTACCCTACCTACCCTACCTACCCTACCTACCCTACCTACCCTACCTACCCTACCTACCCTACCTACCCTACCTACCCTACCTACCCTACCTACCCTACCTACCCTACCTACCCTACCTACCCTACCTACCCTACCTACCCTACCTACCCTACCTACCCTACCTACCCTACCTACCCTACCTACCCTACCTACCCTACCTACCCTACCTACCCTACCTACCCTACCTACCCTACCTACCCTACCTACCCTACCTACCCTACCTACCCTACCTACCCTACCTACCCTACCTACCCTACCTACCCTACCTACCCTACCTACCCTACCTACCCTACCTACCCTACCTACCCTACCTACCCTACCTACCCTACCTACCCTACCTACCCTACCTACCCTACCTACCCTACCTACCCTACCTACCCTACCTACCCTACCTACCCTACCTACCCTACCTACCCTACCTACCCTACCTACCCTACCTACCCTACCTACCCTACCTACCCTACCTACCCTACCTACCCTACCTACCCTACCTACCCTACCTACCCTACCTACCCTACCTACCCTACCTACCCTACCTACCCTACCTACCCTACCTACCCTACCTACCCTACCTACCCTACCTACCCTACCTACCCTACCTACCCTACCTACCCTACCTACCCTACCTACCCTACCTACCCTACCTACCCTACCTACCCTACCTACCCTACCTACCCTACCTACCCTACCTACCCTACCTACCCTACCTACCCTACCTACCCTACCTACCCTACCTACCCTACCTACCCTACCTACCCTACCTACCCTACCTACCCTACCTACCCTACCTACCCTACCTACCCTACCTACCCTACCTACCCTACCTACCCTACCTACCCTACCTACCCTACCTACCCTACCTACCCTACCTACCCTACCTACCCTACCTACCCTACCTACCCTACCTACCCTACCTACCCTACCTACCCTACCTACCCTACCTACCCTACCTACCCTACCTACCCTACCTACCCTACCTACCCTACCTACCCTACCTACCCTACCTACCCTACCTACCCTACCTACCCTACCTACCCTACCTACCCTACCTACCCTACCTACCCTACCTACCCTACCTACCCTACCTACCCTACCTACCCTACCTACCCTACCTACCCTACCTACCCTACCTACCCTACCTACCCTACCTACCCTACCTACCCTACCTACCCTACCTACCCTACCTACCCTACCTACCCTACCTACCCTACCTACCCTACCTACCCTACCTACCCTACCTACCCTACCTACCCTACCTACCCTACCTACCCTACCTACCCTACCTACCCTACCTACCCTACCTACCCTACCTACCCTACCTACCCTACCTACCCTACCTACCCTACCTACCCTACCTACCCTACCTACCCTACCTACCCTACCTACCCTACCTACCCTACCTACCCTACCTACCCTACCTACCCTACCTACCCTACCTACCCTACCTACCCTACCTACCCTACCTACCCTACCTACCCTACCTACCCTACCTACCCTACCTACCCTACCTACCCTACCTACCCTACCTACCCTACCTACCCTACCTACCCTACCTACCCTACCTACCCTACCTACCCTACCTACCCTACCTACCCTACCTACCCTACCTACCCTACCTACCCTACCTACCCTACCTACCCTACCTACCCTACCTACCCTACCTACCCTACCTACCCTACCTACCCTACCTACCCTACCTACCCTACCTACCCTACCTACCCTACCTATCCTACTCAACCTACCAATTTGTCAAACTATTTATTTGAATAAGAATGAATACCATACAACAATACCAATGCGATCTAATTAAATTTTAGAACACAAAAGCTAGCAGAGTTAGATATATTCTGTCGCAGTCTTTATTGTAGGTAATAATGAGTGCTTTAATCATAGTACCTGGGCAACCGAGCTCTGCACGGGGGATAATAGAAACAAAATACGTTTTCTCATAATGAAACCATGCTAAATCGATTCATTGCCCTCGAAACCTCCTGCATACTAAAATTTAGAAAATCGATGGAGCCGTTTCCGAGATTCAGATTAAATATATATACAAGAATTGCTCGATTAAAGGTATTATAATTTAGATAATAAAACATATTTTCGCACGCCAAAGATTGAATTTTATAGGCAAAATTTTGCTACTTTGGGTTTCATTATTGCAATTTTCATAAAGATCTCAATTTTTTTTAATAAATTATAGCTTACTCGTATAGCTTTCTACTGGTAAAAGAATTTTCAAAATATCTAAAATACCGAAAATGTTCAGTACTGCCCATTGAGATAATATGTACTACGTATGTACGTGCGTAGTACATTATTGCCTCAATGGTACTGCCAGCCCTACAACCTCACAATTTTTACATCTTTATAATATTAGTATAGATATATACAGATTTTGTAATGGTTTATTTCAGGCGCCGCGGGAAGACGCAGCGTGAGTGCGCCAACGTCACGAGCCCCGCGTGTAAAGTCACGCGCCGCCACGCGCGTCCCCTGTAAGTATTGTTTTCAAACCCAAGTTAAAGTAGAAATATTTTGAAATAAGTCAGTCGGTACGTTTTCTTGGTTAGCCTAATTCCCTAGAGAACAAGTCCCCAGGTGGTGGATAAGGGAATACCTGGTGGTTTGGAAAACTCCTAGAGTGCGACAAACCAATAAGTTGGAAATATACACATAAATATATGCTGTATTCAAGAAACACGACGGAAAGGATAAAAATCGAGGGACCTAGGATTAGGATACCAGCTAGTCTACCACGGAACGAATAATAAGCAAAATGGAGTAGGCATCGTAATTGATAGCTAGCTAAAAGACAGAATAGTGAACATTGAAAGGAAGTCGGACCGTCTTATAGCAGTAAAACTGGCCATGGATAGTGTTGCTGAATGGAACCGCTGGCTGTGATTGATCGGGCGCCGGGACTCGATGTGCTGCGTGGCACAGTTCACCACTGCGATTGGCAGAGGGCCATGTTGCATCGTGCTGCCCAACCTGGCTGGTCTACGTGATTCGTTAGCGCTGTGAGGCGAAGCAGTAGAAAATCAGTGCGCAATGACAGTGCAAAAGTGCAAAAATCTATTCCATAAATTACATCAAGGAACAACACGTCTCATAATCGTCTGTAATTAATTCGAAAAGTTAATAACCAAAATTCATCGACTACTTTTCTTGTCGCCTCAATCCCGGTAGCAGATACGCGCAGCTACTGATAAGCAAAGCATAGTAGCAGTAGCGTGCGCGCACCTACCAGCGACGGGTGTGTTGTCGGTTCGTAGTATCTACTCGCGTAAAATGACAAACATAATATGGCTGCAATCTCATCGTAGATGAGTTGCTATGTTATGTGCAACAGAAAATCTCGATCACGGACGAGGAAACATTAGTTGGAATATGTACTTCGGCTTTTACCAGTGACGAAATAAAGAAATCCACGACGCTGTTATACGAAGCTTTACCAACAGATATTAGGATAAGTTGCCCCCAATACTGTGGGGCCATTTAGATTGCTCGAAGGTGCTAAAGGATATATTAGTAATGAAAACGGAAGTTGAGAATATAAAGATCAATAATGCAACTAGTGATAGCGTACAAGATATTAAGACCGAAGTCTTGCGAATAAGAAACGACTCTTTACCACCAACATCCGCTTTTAAAATAAATACAATACGTGGAGCGTGGCTAGATAGTGGACCTGTGAGGTTGTCGCATGAATACATCAGTGACTCAACAAATGAATCCACGAATAACGTAATACATTTACCACAATATAAAAAATTGGAGGTAGACGACGAAAAAAGACGTGATTATGTTGAAGAAGGAAGCAAACAGCGGCGGTCGCGAGCTACGGATCCTAAGCAGGCAAGCGCGGGCGTCGCTGGAGGGGAAAGATCGCAGGCACCGCCGGAGGCGGTGAGTCAGCCGGGCAGCGCACGGGTCGGCACAGCGAACGCTGCGATGACGTCATCAGTACATAGCCCCGCGGCCACTGCAGCACCGCAGGCTTCCAATCAGTTGACGGCTGCTATGGACCATCGTGAGTTAGACCGATGCGGCCGGCCGATGCACGACACGCCAACTATGACAAATTAAACTAATGACGACGCTGGCGGCGAGGGATGGCAGCAAGGTTCTCTATAAGGACGGGACTTAGACAAAATTTATTTATTTATTTATTATCACCAACTATAACATCTTTACAGTTTGATCCAATATGTTGCTACAAGTCACAATTTAAACACACAAAATTACTTAATACTAAAATAACCTAGCAATAAAATTACATACAATATACATCAATAAATTAAATTAAATTAAACATGCCAAAATCTATAGCTCCAGGCCTCTCTCAATAATTATTTGAGCCCTTTGAAGAAATCTCGACAGGTTTTGCCCGAATATGTCCTCCGACATAGTAATAACATTAACAATACGCGCGGCTCGTGAGATAGGGGCAAACTTGAGGAGGTTAGTCCTAGCCACTGGCACGTCTAACAGAGCGGGGCGGCGCGCGCAGCCGCAGTGCTTCTAGCACCTCTGGGTGGTGCAGCAACCCTAGTAGGATGCTCGCCACATATTTAACCAGCGCGACGTCCCTTCTTACTGCTAGCCTGGTGTACCCGACCATGCCAAGGACGAACAAACTCGGGTACATCAGGGGATAAAAGGGATAAACTCCGTACAGTTTGCAATAAAGGAATCTAGAAAATTTATTTTGAATTTTTTCTAACATTAGACTGTATTTCTCTTCGTGTGGATTCCAAATGAATGCACTTGTTTCCAGATGACTCCTTACAATTGCATTATAAAGAACTTTTACAACAGCAGTGTCAGTAAAGTCCTTACACTGTCTTAAGATAAATCCAAGATTTCTGAAAGCTCTGCCGCACACCTCAACTATGTGCTTCCGGAAAGTCAGCTCCAACACCATCTGAACGCCCAGGTCTCGTACATGTGAGACACGCGGAATAACTACCCCGTCCATGTTGTACTGATGCTGCAATGGAGCACGCGCGCGACTGTAGCTCATAACACAGCATTTAGACACATTGAAATGTAGGTTGTTGGACTTACTCCATTCGACTACATTATCAATATCAGACTGGAGTCTATTACATTCAGCAGTATCTTTAACATTCAAATACAATTTAAGTCATCTGCAAACATCAGACACTTCGCCTCTTTTACGACTGTGGGCAGATCATTGACCATTAAAATAAATTCCAAGGGTCCAATATTGCAGCCTTGCAGCCCAGAGAACGTGTAATAAGGACGCGATTCACGTCCCGCATACTCGACGTACTGTCGGCGCTCGCTAAGATAGCAGGCAAAGAGTTTGAGTAAGTGCGGTGTAAATCCCACAGCCGAGAGTTTGTACAAAAGAACATCATTATCCACGGTATCAAAAGCTTTCCGGAAGTCAAAATAGGCCACATCTACCTGGCCCCCAGCGTCAATGACTGGCGACATGTAGTTCACCAATGACAGTAGGTTACCACCCGTATTGTGACCCGGCCGAAAGCCGTGTTGTGAGTCAGACAGTTGCGAGCTCACTTGTGTATAAATATTTGTATGTAACACAGATTCAAATACCTTAGCAAACGCCGACAGTACCGCCACCGGTCGGTATCCGCTCACGTCGGTGTCTGCACCCTTTTAAGGAACTGGGATAACTCTGGTGATCTTCCATTCGTCCGGGTAGCGACCCTCCCGCAAACACAAGCTAAAAATGTGCAACAAGGGCTCTTCAAAAACCGTACGACAATCCCTGACAATGTACGGTGGTATGCCGTCCGGACCCACTGAGCGTTTGGGCTTGAGACGCAGGAGCGCCGCGCTCAGGTCTAGCGCGCCGCCCCAGCCGCGCCGCCACCCGCGCGCTCTGCGGCTACTGGGTCTAGCGCCGGCCGCTTCTCGCTGTACACCGAGTGGAAGTACGAGGCAAAACAGTCCGCACATTCCTCCTCTTTTAACAATAAACCGTTCTTTGTGACCTTAGGTTTATTGCGTCGAGATTGTTTAGACCTAACAAAGTTCCAGAATGATTTTGTATCTATTTGCAGGTTCTTCTGAAGCCGGTTTTGATAGACTTCATAGGTTGAAGCTATCTTTATTTTAACCCGAGTTCGTAAACTAGAAAATATTTCATAGTCACTCTGGGAGCCAGTCGTTTTATACAATTTATGATAACGCCACTTATCTTTAATGTCTTTAATCAACTCAGAAGTGTACCATTCTGGATAACTAAACCTAGACCCCTGCTTATTTACTTTATAACAGTTTTCTTAGGAACATGACTGTCAAGGACTTCATATACTGTTCTATAAAAGTAGTTTAAAGCAGCCTCAGCGTCATGAATACTAAGCAAACACTCCCAATTGATTAACCCCAGAGAACTATATAAACTGTGAAAATCAGCTTTATTATAATTCCAACTGTGTCTCTTGGGCGACGAAACACTTTCACTTTGAGAAAGATCCCGTCTACCCTCTAACTCCCGATGAAAAAGCCTCGCGCCAATCACCAACGGCGGATGCTGTGTATCAACATTAACCACCGGCTCCTCAGAGAGTTGTACCCCTAAGTCACTCAGCTCAAACGTAGACAATACCAAATCTAGTGCACGATTATTAATATTAACAACATCATTTACCTGTCGAAATCCACAGTAGGCAATGAGATATTCCAAATGATTTTGAATTTCTACTGTCGCAGAAGGCATATTGAAATCCCCCATCACTAAAACTTTGTCAAGTTTAACACACTCATTTTCTATTATACGAAATAAATGCATATATTCATTGACATCACATTTCGGCGGAATGTAAACAACACAACAAAAAAACAAAAAAAATGTTTTTGTTTGTGTACCGCGATTTAACCCAAAACGCGGAGAAGCCGCCAAAAATACTCCTCCTTGTTTTCGCCCGTCTGCACGATCACATCGTAATAACTTGAATTCAGCTGGAATTAGTTCTCCGTCATGAATCCCTTTATTGAGACCAGACTCCGTAATAGCAAAGAGATCATACGTTGATGCCAATAAATTATTATGGAATGTAGTTGTTTTTGTGCGTAATCCTCGAACATTCTGGTAATATACTTGACAATATTTATTGCTGGGTTTGATTGCCTTTTGCTGGATTACGCGGGTTTCGAAACCACACCCATTGGTTAAAATGCACATTCAATGGCCAACTATTCACGTTGTTAACCTTATCAAAAAGGGACTCTGGCACTCCAACCATAAATGACGCGTAGTCTCTGGCACTTTTCGGCGGGCTTATTACGTAAGGAACAGCAAGTAGCAATAATTGTACAATTATTGCGCGATCAATTTAGTGACCTGGCTACTGAGGCCTTTAAGTCTAGTCTTTTTTTTTGACAGTCACTTTTAACAGAAGCTATTTTATCTGTCCGATTATTTATAAAATGTATCGCAGATGTATCGTTTGATGAATTAACCAGCTTATGAAAGAGCAACACTTCGTGGAGGCTGTTTTTTACAATAGTCAATTTGATTACTATTTAGCTCCAATGTTCCGATAAATTAATATTCGCAGATGTAAAGTATTAGTGTAAAGTAAATATGGCAGTGAAAATTTGATATTTGCATTTTATTTACATGTATGTCAATGTGTAAAATTAATTAAAATTTCTTCGAATTGTCGATTGTTTTAAAAATTGAATCGATAACGCATTAGAACATCACTTAGTAGACTACATTATCTCGTATTTGAGCTATGAAACAGAAAAAAGATTTTTCAAATGTAATTTAGAGATTGGCAGAATAGTCGACATCGGTGTTTGCCATATAAAAAAATATATAATAGAAGATACATAGTGCGGACTTATCACATTCTCTTGTGTTTGTAAGTATTAAGTGGTAAACATATAAGCTTCGCTCAGGTAGCCAACACAGGATTTTTTTATACTGTATATAAAAAAATCTCCACTTTACCGTGATCACTTCTGTTTCAATGATTCAACAAATAGTCCAGTTGCGTAGACATTAGAGACTCAAAACAACACCAATTTGTCATTTACATTTACAATATTCACTAGGAATTTGTTATTTCAATATTTATTCTTATATTATTATTTTAATTTGCGGATACTTAAAGTAGCCACAAAATAACATACGAAAAAAGCCGCCAAAAACTCAAAAACTTCTGTACCTACTCAGCCATCAGCGAGCGATTGGCAATCGACCAACAACAAGGGAAAAAGTAATCGCAATTTGACAGCCACATTTGCTCGCCAATCGCTGTCGCTCTGCTGTCAAAAACCATACGTAATACGAAATTATCGCGATCACCTTGCGATAAATGCACATTTCAGTTAACAGAATTTTATTGTTAGCAGTGCTGTCTTAAAATTATTATGGTGTGGCTATAGCTCATATATAATGCGGATTCGCGATTGAAGAGCAATTATTTCGCAAAAATAAGCCTTCCAATTTTTTGACGTAAAGCGATATTCGCGCGATGATTGTACAATCTCTGCGCAAATATTGTTAATTGCTGTTTCATACGTAATAAGCCTGCGGGATAATTTTTTCTACTTTAATATCTGTTGATTTACAAATTTCCTCTACATGTTCACTAATGGCCTTTACCGTTGTATCTGGATGTAGTGACCACACATGCAAAAACTTCTTCCTCTCAATTACTTGTAGCGTAACAATTTGAGTATTGCCGCCTTTTTGTATAGCATTAGCGATCTTTTTCGAAGTTTTCTTATTACCGACCACTTTCCATCCCGCCGAACTCAAGTTATCATCCAAAACTATCTCAGGGTTTTCCGACGAACTCTCGTCACTTGTTTTCTGGGGTATGGACGTAGCTTCCTAGTATTCCTAGCACGCTCGTTTGCTCGGCGCGCACATTCCGTCACTTTTTCGTGCGAATCATAAGTGACACTTCTTATGCTTGTCTCACTCGAACGCTGCGTAGAAGGTATCCCGACTGGTTTCTCCATCTCGCTCTTCGAAGTATCCATTGAAGCTACCACAACTTCGATCTTCTCCATGAAAAATTTGTAATGCTGATTGAATACTGTATCAAAAATTTAAAATGAAACATCTGTAATGCTGATTGAATACTGAGTATATTTGGTCCAACAGACATTATTATAAGCACGCACACAAGCATACATACGTCAAATGCATACTATATCACACCTCCCCTCGGTAAAATAAGGTAAAATATAAAATACATTTTATTTTTTACCTTAGGATATAATTTAAAACTTAAAAACAAAATGCATTAAAATCATCTAATTGTTATTTAAACAATAATTGCTTGTTTTATAAACAATAACCGAGTGAGTAACTAGATCTCCATCATTAAGTCATTAACATTATTGTTATCTAAACAACATAAACATAATTATACAAACCAGTATGTGGTGCAATTTATGTGTTGCAATTGAATAAGATTTATAAACATTCGCTTAGTTATTCATATTTTATGGTCTATATCTAACGGTGATTACATAAGTTATACATAATTACTCATAGTACAATTTCGTACGATTCTTATGAACTAAATCTAATTTACCATTAATATTCACCTCCACATTGGACAGATCTCGGACAACCTCGTAGGGTCCAAATAAAGGTTCGTCTTTTATTAATAAACGGTCACCCTATTTATATTTAGTAGGATTTATGTGGTGATCATATTTATCTTTCCTTTGTAATTTACTTTTGATTAAATTATCTCTCGCCTCTGTTTGTGATATCTGTAATAGATATTTGAGCTCGAGGGGATAGCTATCATAGTTATATAGTGGCTCTACGGATTTGGTAAGATTACTTGGCAAATTACATATCTTCCCATAGACGAGTTCAAATGGCGTAAATTTTGTTGAAGTGTGTACCGGCGTGTTGTATGCAAAGCACCAAAATGGGAGCCAAGTGCTCCATGAGTCTGGTTTATTTTCTGTCTGTATTCTTAAAAACGCCCCTAAACTTTTGTGTGAGTTCTCTCAAGCCCCGATACATTCATGGTGATATGCTGTTGAATTTAATTTAGTGATATTAAGAAGTTTACATACCTCTTTAAAGGTGTCAGACATAAACTCCGCACCCCGATCAGTAGCAACCTCTCTTGGAACGCCGTGTTGGAGAATAAAATTGTTCACAAACACTCGTGCGACTTCTTCTGATGTTTTAGAAACCAAAGGAAACGCACATACATATTTTGACAGCTCACATTGTAGTGTTAGAATATTATATTAATGGTTATAACAATCCCTATCAAGCGGTCCCACTAAATCCAAATATATTTTTTCAAAGGTAGTATGAGACGTAGAGGTAATAGTCATTGGTTCTTTAGCAAGTGCCGTATATTTTTGTTGCTGACATTTTGGATTTTTTTTGACAAAGTTTACAATATGTTTTTCGAGACCCGGCCAGAAGTAATATTTTTTAATGCTATTGAACATACGTCTAATGCCTGCATGACCGCTTGTTGGTAATAGATGGAAGTCATTTAAAATTACTTTCCTATCGTCTTTATTTTCGATTCTCTCTCCTTCCTTTATAATAATTATAGATAGCCTTTACCAGTTAGAACACTTTTTTACCACACTTGTGAACTTTTGTATAAAAATCCTATTGTCCTTATTTTTCATTATAAAAATTTTATCTGTATTAATTGTGGCACAAAATTCACACAACTCCTTCATGAACTCTGCTGGCGTCAGCTGGGATTGTGCTGACGGTTTAATAAACATCGTAAGTTGATAGCTATTGAACTTAAATATTATTTTCATGAGTACTTTTATTCGTGGTTCGTAACTTATTTAAATACTTCCTATCGGCAAACCTAAGTTCAACTGCATTTTTCGGAGCAATATTAGTTTCGACTAGCCTTGGCTCGTTCTGCAGACTCTCTCTGCTCGTAACATTTTGATTAACAGAAATATTTGTTTCTAATCTTTTCTTTTGGGCTTGCGTCATGTCGCATGATATACACTTATTTAATTCTTTTAGTTCCTGGGATGACACTGTAATACGAGAAAGCGCATCTGCGGCTGCAATCTCTTTGCCTTTTACATATTCAATAACATAATCGTATTCTTCTAAGCATAACCTAAACTTAAGCAATCTGCTAGAGGTGTCTATTAAATAGCAACATTGCCTTTGTTGTCTGTGGTCACTACAACTTGCTTCGGATTTGTAATCATGTATCATGTACTGTGTCTCGTTAAATAATAAAATATATAATCAGCCAGAACCGCCTTCATATTTTAATCTAACATGGTGTTAGAAGTTAAAATCAACTAGAAAAACGTTAAGACGAGTTCCGAAACATTAAGATTGCCAAGATGGGAGAAGATGAAAAAAAACAATGCCAACGACGTCAACGCTGCGAGACCATGGCGGAAATTCTAGTCCGAAACAAATGTCCGGGTCGCTTAAAACACTAGATGTACATAACACCAACATGCCCATCACTTGGAAAAACTGGATTACGCAACTAAAGATTTACCTACGAGCCAACAATTTAGAAAACGAAGCGGACAGCTGAAAAGTCACCATACTGTTGCACTTCATCGGCACAGAAGCGCTCACGATCTTCTACTCGTTCAACATCGATATCGACACAGTCACATTCGCAGAGCTGGTCAAAGCCTTCACCAGCTACTTCACTCCTCATATTAACATCACAATGGAAAGACATACACTCTTCAATAGGCGACAGGGACAAGACGAAACAATAGATGACTACGCCACTGACCTCAAAAATATAGGCAGACAGTGCGAATTTTCTACACTGGAAGACAGTCTGTTGCGCGACGTCTTCAGCTGGAATCTACACTCAAGAAATCACTACATCAAGGAGAATACACTCATGAAGAAACCATCTACACTGTCCGAGGCCATTGAACTTGCCAGATCCATTGAGACAACAAAACTACAGGCCAAAACACTTGAAGATGCGACTACATTCATCGGCAGAGTCCAGGCAGAGTCAAGACCACCACGCAGCAGTTCACACAAGCCAGAACCGCCTTCATATTTTAATCTAACAGTGTCTTTTAAACTAAACAAATATACTAGTGGTTTATGGTCGGTAACAATTTTGAAGGTTCGACCATATAAATATGGCCTGAAATGCTTCACAGCCCATACGATAGCTAGGAGTTCTTTTTCAATCGTTGGGTAAATTAGGTCGGCCTTGTTTAGGCTTCTGCTAGCGTACGCGACGGGGCGGCCGTCAGCGTCAGCGTTTGCTAAAGTATTTCCCACTGCGTAACCCGATGCATCAGTCTGTATAATAAATGTGTTTTTACTCGATAAATCGGGGTATTGTAGAACGGGAGGCGATGTTATACATTTCATTAGAATAATTCAAATGCCTTTTGGCAATTCCATTTAAATTTAGCATTTTTCCTACATAACGAATTTAAGTGATGAACAATTTCAGCAAATTTCGGTATAAATTTTCTATAATAGTTAGTAAACGCCACGAATCGCTTAACTTCATCCACGCTTTTAGGCACAGGATAGTCTTGCACTGTTTTTATTTTTTCAGGTTCGGGTAAAACCCCTTCTCCTGATACAATATGGCCTAAATAGAGCAATATTTTTTTTAGAAAATTACATTTCACCGGGTTTAATTTCAAATTAACTTCACGTAATCGTCCAAATATATCAATTAAATTTATATTATGCTCTGCCAGGCTTCGGCCAAAAACTATCAGATTATCTTGATAACACAAGCATTTTTCGTAACAAAGACCAGTCATAGCTATAGTCATCATGCGCGAAAAGGAACTGGGGCTTGTCTTAAGCCCCATCGGCATTCTGGTCATTTGAAAATATCCCGAACAAAAAGCTGTACACTTCCTGCTGTCCGGCTCAAGTTCGACGTTATAAAATCCCTGATTGAGGTCTAAATGCGTAAAAATAAAGTTATTTAATTTGCGATAGTCTATGACTAAACGCCATTTATATCTGTTTTCTTAGGCACCAAAAGAACTGGGCTCGACCACTCACTGTTACATGGTTCTTTGATACCTTGTTCGAGCATATTATGTATTTGTTTCCTGATTTCCCCTTTTTGTGAATGTGGAAGTCTATACGGCTTAGAATACTTTGTATATTATGTAATGTTATATTATATAATGTTTGTATATTTTTGTGGCAGTTGTTGTAATGATATCTAAAATATAAGGCTAGTTACGCCATCAATGTTGTCTATGCGTTACAATATGGTTTATGAAATAAAAAGCAGTCACTAGTCGTTCTTTGCAAGTGACGTTGTTTTATTTTAGGTTATGGGCCACTCGCTCATATTTTTTTTTAATCGCGATTTTTGTCAGTAACCAGTATTTTGCAGTGTTAGTAAGTGTTAATAGACGATTTTTATACGCGATTGAACTGTGTCGTGACGGATTATTATTAAAATCGCAGCAGACTAGATTAGCGTAGTTTAAAATGTCAACGAATTACCTAGTTAACATTCCCAAATTAACGGGACGAGACAATTACAGCGAATGGTGTTTCGCGGCAGAGAATTTCTTAATCCTAGAAGGCATGAAGCATTACGTAAAACCTAGAAGCTGGAAAAGAAATAAAAACTGCAAATGACGAAAACACCAAAGCGAACTTGATAATGACAATCAACCCGTCATTATACGTACACGTGAAGACAGTAAAATCTTCAAAAGAATTATGGGAAAAGATAAAACAGTTATTCGACGACAACGGATTTTCACGAAGGATAAGTCTACTGCGAAATTTGATTTCGATTCGCCAAGAGAATTGCAATTCGATGACGTCTTATGTGACGCAGATTATCGATACAGCACAGAAACTCAGTGGTACAGGGTTCGAAATAAATGATCAGTGGACAGGATCATTGGTATTGGCGGGATTGCCAGATCGTTTTTCCCCTATGATCATGGCAATCGAGCATTCAGGGATTCCTATAACGGCAGATTCCATCAAAACAAAATTGCTGGACATGGATTTGCCAAGTCACGACGAGTGTGAAGTTAGCGGTGCTTTTACCATTCGTTCAAAGTTCAAGGGAAAACAAATTACTAATTTGTCTATGGCCCGAAAAAAATATTTTGGTAACACTGGTTTGTCAAAGTCAAACAGATAAAATTTTATCGATGTTAGCAAATCGGCCATTATAAAAATCAGTGTACAAATAACGAAATTAACTCGCCAAATCAGAAAAATAAGGATAGAATGCAGTCAAATGCTTTTAGCGCAGTGTTCCTGAGTGAAAACTTTAGTAAAGATGAATGGTACATCGACTCGGGCGCAAGTGTACACCTTACAGCAAAAGAAAGTTGGGTTATGAATGCACAGTATGAACAAGACAAAGAAATTGTTGTTGCTAACAGTGAAAAGGTGTCATTATTGTGTTCTGGTGATGTAAATATCACGACTACAACAGATAATTGCGAATATGACATCTTAGTAAAAAACGTGTTTTGTGTACCAACCCTAACCACAAACTTATTATCTGTTAGCCAATTGATATTGAAAGACAACAGTGTCTCTTTCACGGAAGATGGTTGTTCAGTCTATAACCAGAAAAATGAGTTGCTAAGGCAGTGTTGGCCAACGGAGTATACAAAGTGAATCTGTCAAAACAAGAATGCTTAGCAGCATCGGTCGTGTCAGGACTAACTTGGCATCGCAGACTAGGACACATAAATAAAGATTATTTGAATCACATGAAGAATGCTGTGCAGGGTATGTCACTTGATGAAAAAGTTGATATAAACCAGTCCTCATGTATAACATGCTGTGAAGGGAAGCAGCGCCGGTTGCCGTTTTACAGTACTGGCCAGCGAAGCAGTAATCTACTAGATATTGTGCATAAAGACATTTGTGGACTTATGGAGACTGTGTCTACAGGTGGCTCGAGATACTTCTTGATGTTAGTAGACGATCATACAAGGATGACGTTTGTTTATTTTATTAAACACAAAAATGAGGCTTTGAAGTATTTTAAAATTTACAAAGCTCAGGTGGAAAATCAAACAAAAAGAACAATCAAAGAATTAAGAAGTGATAACGGGCTATGCAGTAAGGAATTTGAAGATTATCTTAACAGTGCTGGTGTGATTCATCAGAAAACCAATCCATACACACCACAACAAAATGGATTGTGTGAACGATTCAATCGTACAATCGTAGAAAAGGCAAAGTGTCTTCTTTTTGATGCAAAATTAGGGAAAGAGTTCTGGGGTGAGGCCTCTAATACGGCAGTGTACCTGCAAAATCGAATTGTTGCAGCAGCATTGGACAATAAAACTCCATATGAGTTGTGGACTGGCTCCAAGCCGGATATTAACCATATAAGAATATTTGGTAGCACTATGGTCCATGTAGCGAAAGAAAAGCGAAAGGAGTGAGACAAGAAGGCGATCAAAAGTATTCTCATGGGATATCCAGATAATATAAAAGGATACAGGGTCGTAGACCCTGTATCTTGGTACTTTCTTTGTTTCTGGATTGTAGAATCCAGAAACAAAGAAAGTGACGACTAGTAGAGACGTGATCATCATTGAGAAAGAATCAAAACCTGAACATCTCATTGAAGTGCATGATCAGAATTTTGATTCTGTGGGGGATAGTAAGAAACGTGATGATACACAACAACCAGAAACTGAGTCAATGTCAAGTCAAAATAATTCTGAAAGTTTTGTAGACAGTTTTGAAAGTTTTCATGAAGATGAGACATATGTTCCCAGCGAATATGAGGACTCTGACAACACACTAAAGGATGTTGAAGAAGAAACTCCGCAGTGCCGACCCAAGCGGGTAAGGCAAATTCAGGACGGATATGGGTTCTCAAACCTTTGTGTCGACAGTGAAACATATGATGATGCGGCTGGCTTGTCTCTTCATGATGCTTTGAACGGACCTGAAAAGGAGCAGTGGGAATCGGCTGTCAGAGAGGAGCTACAGTGTTTCAAGGACAATGATGCGTGGGAGTTGAGTGATGCTCCAAAAGATGGTAGAGTTGTGCAGTGCAAGTGGGTGCTTCGTAAAAAGTATGATAGTGGAAACAAAGTCCAAAGTCAAAGTTTAGTAGCTAAAGGTTTTTCACAAGTTGAAGGTGTGAACTTTACAGAAAATTTTCTCCTGTGGTGAGACATACAACTTTGAGGTTACTTTTTGCATTGTCAGTACAACTAGGTTTGAATTCAGCCCATCTTGATGTAACAACTGCTTTCTTGAATGGCACTCTAGAGGAAACTATTTATATGCAGATACCAAAAGGTTTTCCTGAAAGAACTAAAAATGGTCAGGTACCAAACTACTGCTTAGCCGCTCACTATAGTAGAAAAGAAGTTAAGAGAGGAGGAGCATGTATCCTAATTAGAAATGGACACGAATGGAAAGAGTTATTGAAAATCTCACAAATGTCAATAACAGGGACTTTTGAATGCTGTGCCATTGAACTCATCAAGTACAAGACTGCTTTTGTAAGTGTTTACAGAATTCCAAATACTAACAATCTTAACGGCTTCTTTAAGCAATTCGAAATAGTTTTACATGAATTATCAAAAAATGCCTATAAAAATATTGTCATAGCCGGCGATTTCAATATAGACATATTAAAAAGGAATAAACAGTCGATGGAATTTGAGTGCCTCCTACTTAGCTTCACCCTAAAACTAGCAATAAATCAACCTACTCGATCGGAAAGTCAAACATGTATCGATAATTATAACAAACGGTGTAAATCAGAGGTCTTGGAGTTTGCCCTTTCAGACCACACAGCCCAGATTTTAAAATGCCCGGTAAATAAAATATGTACGATCGACAAATACGGTGCTATTAGACGCAATTTCAGCAAGGAAAATACATCTAAATTTAAATATTGCATGAGCAAAATTTATTTCGCCGAAATATATTAAACGGATGACCAGAACATTGCATACAACAAATTTCATAATTTATTTTCTTTTTTCTACAACCTCTGTTTTCCTAAGACTATAATTACAGTAAATATAATAAAAAAGCCAAGGTGGATATCTAAAGGTATTAAATCCTGTAGTAAGAAAAAACGTCAACTTTTGTGGACCTACAGATTAAAACCAAATAAATTAAATAGAACTCGCTTTACAGAATACTCTAAGCGTTTTAGAAAAATTATCACTCTGACACAACGTTCACAAAACAACTATAAAATTAAAACATCACACAATAAATGTAAAACCGCCTGGCAAATAATAAATCGAGATAAATTGAATGTACCTACCTAAAAATTATATTTTGAAAATTAAAATCAATAATGACAAAATAACGGATGCAAATGAAATTGCTAATCAATTCAATGTCTATTTTATTAATAAAATACAACCCATCCAGTCCGATTATAAAACTACACGGTCCATCTTAAACAACAAAAACTCGATGTTTATGGCGCCCTGTACACCACAACAGGCACAGACTATTATTATGGCTTTAAAAAACACAAATAGCGTGGGATACGGTGGCATATCAACCAAAGTAATAAAAGCTGTAGCATCGGAAATATGCGACCATCTGTCTCATATTATAAATTTATGTATTGTAGCTGGCACGTTTCCTGACGCACTAAAATAGCGATCGTTAAGCCAGTATTTAAGAAAGAAGATAGGGAGCTCATGGAATTTTACAGGCCTATTTCACTAATTCCTATCTTCTCGCAAATATTTGAAAAATTCATTCAAAAGGAATTAAACGGCTACATAGAGAAGAACAATATATTATGTAATGAGCAAAAGGATTTTCGTGAAAATAAGACTATAAATATGGCGATTTTTTATACACTGTATTGATAAAAGTAGATAAAAAAACACCTGTATGTGCTATCTTCTGCGATATGACACAAGCCTTTGACTACGTTAATCATGACATTCTAATAAATCAACTTAAAAGTATGGTTTAAGAGGCAATGTTCTTCATTTAATTAAATCCTATTTACACAATAGAAAGCAAAAGACAGAAATCACTAGAACTAATATAAATATAACCACTAAAAAGGAAGAGATATACATATCAGATGAACGTCAAACAACTTTTGGTGTTCCACAAGGTAGTGTATTGGGCCCGCCACTTTTTACACTATACATTAATGACTTGCCAAAATCAATTCCACACCCTATGACTTTATTTGCAGATGCACGGTAGAACGGTAGCACGGTGAAAATTTCTAGTAGTAGTAATGACATGATCCAATATAAACTTGACATTCACAATACCTTGACATCTATAATAGAATGGTTAAACAACAATAACTTAAAGATTAATTTAGACAAAACTAAAATCATACATTTTAGCCTTCGATTGACTTTAGAAAATATGAACATAAATATAGATAATAAAATTGTTGAAATCGTAAATACCACTAAATTCCTTGGACTAATAATTGATAAAAGGCTTGACTGGAAATCACAAATCGAGAACGTTTGCAAAAAAAATTGTAGTGCTGCATTTGCATTGCACTCCCTAGCTGCAGTTGTGAATGTAGATACTTTGATTGCGGCCTACCATGGCTTAGTTGTGTCTCACCTAAGATACGGTATTATATTTTGGGGAAACTCTACAGACGTTAACACGGCATTTAAGGCGCAAAAGAGATGCATTAGATCTATGTTTGGGTATGTCGATTCATGTAAACCATATTTTAAAAGGTACAAGATATTAACTCTTCCTTGTCTATATATCCTCGAAACCGCAATGTTTGTTAAAACAAACCCCAATCTGTTTCTACGTCTACAGGACGTTGTACCGCGTAACAGACGGGATATGACAGTTCTTCAAGGCTATTCAGCAAAAACTGCACTCATGCGCAGAAATATCGTATGCATGGCGCCTACTATATTTAACATATTGCTTAAACGTTGGAAGGAAATGCTGAATGGTGGGGCATTCAAGCGTCAATGAAAAAAAAATCTTTCGAAAATAGTACATTGTTCACCGAGAGGAGAAAGTGACCGATTACCGTCGAGGGTGTCGTTTGAAGCCCGAGCCGTAGGCGAGGGCTTTAAAACACCCGAGATCGGGAATCGCACTTTCTCTCGAGTGATACATAGTGCTTTATACTACACCTACGAGGAAAATAAAAAACTAAATCTTTACTAATTAAAACTGAATCCTCAAACAACACACAAATTGAAAATGGCGCCAATGGCGTCTGCAATTTTCGCATGTTCTTTTTTCAAATTGTTTGACACCATCCAACACACAGCTAGTGGCCAGTGTCATTTTGCGAACTTGGAGATAAAAACTCACTGTAAAAACTTTTTGGCTTTTGATATTTAGGTTACCAGCGCATAGTCTTACCCAAAATTAAAAAAGAAAAACCACGTAAGAAATGGATTTTCATACACTTTTCTCTCCCGCTCAGATGCGTTTTCTCGCCGCATATTTGTTCGATATGCAATGACGTACTTTCTACCGTAAATTTGATAAAGTATCAAGGTACTTACCGAGCAGGTGTAGTATAAAAGCTTATTATAGTGTCTCCGAATTTTTAGCTGAATTTTTTTTTATTGATTGAATGGTTTTTCTTTTTTCTGACAATAACATTATTTTTTCAGAAATTTTGACATTATTGCATAATAATAATTTAATAATTTATATGACATTCTGGAATGAGAATATTGACATTTGTAATTTTAAATCTTTGTTTTACATGACATTTTGGAATTATGAATTTGATTTGAGTTTTATTGTTTTGTTTAGGATTTTATTATTTTGATTTGAATTGTATTATTTAGATTTATATTCTGTTATTAATATTTGCATGCCATTATAACTAAGGCAAACATGACGCTCTGTATTTTACTTTTTTAACATCTCTTGCATATTGACAATTTGTTGTGTGTACTGTACTCATGTTTCAGCAAATAAAGAATGATTTTATTTGATTTACTTAAATTAAAAAAGGCTCTAACATGCTCTAACATCTTATGGGCTCAAACAGTCCTCTAGAGCATGGTACGAGTATAAGGACAGTAGATGAATGTTTATTAAACGTGGGCTATATTAGATCTAAAATAGAGCCGTGTATGTATACAAAAATGCAAGGTCAATTGAAAACTATTGTTACATTATTTATAGACGATTTCTTTATTTTTTCAAATAATATTAATGAAACTAACCATTTTAAGCAGGTACTAGCTAGCCAATTCAAAATTAAAGATTTAGGAGAGATAAAAAGGTGTCTGGAAGTAAACATAACTTTTAATAAATCTCAGCAAACAGTAACATTAAGTCAGAGAGATTATATTGATCAGCTGTTGCATAAGTTTAATATGTGTGATTGTAAACCGATTCAGACTCCAATGGAAAATAAGTTGAATGTATCTAACAATGAACATTATGTTGGTAATTTTTTTCCACAAATCATTGAATGTCTTATGTATTTAACAGTTTTAACTAGGCCAGACATTGCATATACAGTTAGTTATTTAAGCCAATTTAATAATTGTTTCTAAAGAAAATTGTGCATATGTAAAGCGGTTATTGAGATATTAAAAATGTAGCAGAGATTATGGCCTGAAGTATTCAGGTAATGGTAGCTCAATACTAAAAGGTTTTGTTGATGCTGATTGGGGTGGAAACATCATCGATAGAAGGTCATACACTGGAATTTGTTTCACTTTATCTGGTTGTGTCATATCTTGGGAAACAAAAAAACAGAAAACTGTTGCATTAACTAGTAGCAAAGCCGAATACATGGTGATTACCGAAGCCTGTAAAGAAGCGGTTTATTTGCGAAATTTACAGTATGAAATAACACAAGAAATGTATACTATTGATCTTTTCAATGACAACCAAAGTGCACAAAAATTAACCATAAACCCAGCTTATCACAAACGAACTACGCATATTGATATAAAATATCATTTTTGTAGGCAATGCGTAGAAAATAAAGTTGTGAGTGTTAGATATTTGCCTACGGCCGAAATGCCTGCTGATTTATTCACTAAGAGTTTATGTTCCACTAAACATTATTATTTTTGGATAAATTAGGAGTGCAAACTGTTTAATGGTTATTTAAGTGTTTTTATATTATTAGATATAGTGGGGGTGTTGTAATGATATCTAAAATATAAGGCTAGTAACGCCATCTATGTTGTCTATGCGTTACAATATGATTTATGAAATAAAAAGCAGTCATTAGTCGGTCTTTGCAAGTGACGTTGTTTTATTTTAGCAGTTAATTTATCCCCTTTAAGATAGAAAATATCGTTATATTTTGCACATATGTTTTTAATACCATCGCGTTCTTCCGTTTTCAAGTGGTTTAAATTGAGTAATGGGAAAAGATGTCTGATGTCCCTTTCCGCATATTTTGTCGTGGTTTCGGCAAATTCACAAACATTATATTTATTTATTTATTTATTTATTTATTTATTTATTTATTTATTTATACTTTATTGTACACCAAAAAATACAGGAACAAAAGAAACTTAAAACTAAACATATACAATGGGCGACCTTATCGCTTGCCGCGATCTCTTCCAGGCAACCTGGAATGGACAGTGATTGCCTGGACATGACATGGGGTTGTCAGTGGTGTAACAATACCAACAGAGAACATACAGATACAATAATACTTAATAAAAAACACAAATAGATAATTATATATGCTATAAAATAGATACATAAATACATACATATTTAAATTATAAACAATGAAAGAAAATAAAAATATGTATGACAATCATAGACAAAATATATGACAACAAACTAAGAGCACGATTACAGCGATAAGTAATGTTCCTTGATGAGTCTTTTAAATATAGGCAACGACTGTGCACGTTTGATTGGGTCAGGCAATGCATTCCACAGACGAGCAGCCTGGACAGTAAAAGATTTGTCCATGAAAGTTGAGGAATGCATTGGCATTTTGAGTCGCAAGTTAACTGATGACCTTAGAGATTTCGTGTGAGAATCGCAGATAAACTGAAAACGATTCTTGAGGTAAAGAGGGGTGGAAGGAGTAAAGAGCACATTAAACAAAAGAGAAAGAATATGAGTATTCCGGCGAAGGCGAATTGGCAACCACTTGAGCTTTACACGGAATTCAGAAACATGGTCATATTTGCGCAAACCGAATATGAACCTTATACAAAAATTTTGAAGCCGCTCAAGTTTATCGAGTTGTTCTTGAGTAAGGTCAAGATAGCTGGCATCAGCATAATCAAGGATGGGAAGAAGAAGAGATTGTGCAAGCGCAATCCTGGTGGCAGTCGGAATAAAATTACGTAGTCGTTTCAAAATTGCAGCAGATGCAAACAACTTACGGCTAACTTCTTGCAATTGGGCAGTCCAAGAGAAGTGCCTGTCGATGAATATCCCCAAGTTTTTAACTTTCTCACTGAAGGGAATTACTGCATTGTCAAAAATAACTTGGGGAAGAGACGTCCAGTTGATCTTAGAAACCATTCTAGGACTGCCCACTACTATTACCTGAGTCTTTATAGGGTTTACCTGAAGCCCATACCTCTTGCTCCAATCGCAAATGCGAGCCAGATCAAGATTGATAGTTGCTATAGCCTCAGACAGCTTTCCGAGAGGAGCTCGTGAGTATAATTGTAGATCATCTGCATAAAGATGGTAGGAAGAATTTAGTTCATTGGATATTGAGTTTATAAAAACTGCGAAAAGTAAAGGAGATAAAACGCCACCCTGTGGTACCCCGGCAGAAGTACTACACCAGGAAGACAAGTTCTCTCCGATGCATATACGTTGCCGGCGCCCGAACAGGTAACTACGAAACCAGTCAACCACCGATGGAGATATATTAAGAGAGCATAGAACTCCAAGCAAAACATCGTAATCAACAGTATTGAAAGCGTTACTGAAATCCAGCAATGCCAAGACCGTCAGATTACTGCTTTCCATGGCTGACCTTATATCATCCGTAATGTTGAGAAGAGCTGTAGTGGTGCTGTGACCAGGACGGAAGCCGGACTGGAAGGGATTGAGGAGATTATTTTTGGATAGGAATGTGCTTATTTGATTATGAATTAACCGCTCAAGGACTTTGGACAAGAATGGTAAAACGGATATTGGACGAAATTCAGAAAAGGATGAGGGATTGGACTTTTTTGGTAAAGGAATTACCTGCGCATCTTTCCATGAGGATGGGAAGAGACCGCTAGACGCTGAAAAGTTAAGGATGTGGCAAATGACAGGAAGGATAATGTCCAGCACCGGGAGTAACATTTTACGGCTGATACAGTCACTTCCTACTGCATTGGAAGTAATCGATAGTATGCTCTTCTTAACATCACATGCGGAGAATTGACTAAAAACAAATGGAGCATAACTGGGAGTCGGGAGAGATGAAAGATAATCCAATGTATTAAATTTTACTGTCCTATCGAAATTGGACGAAGCTGTGAAATGATTATTCAATGCATCGATATCTAAATCTTTAGGGATTGAATCTTGTCGCGTTTTACCGACCCCCAACGATCTTAGAAAATTCCAAACTTTGGATGCGTCTCCATTTTGGACAGAGTTATGAATGTGTTGGCGATTAGCATTCCTACACATCTTATTGCAGAGCTTGCGGATGGAGACATATTTGTCCCTATTCGCATCAGTAGGCCGTCGCTTATATTTAGACCTTGCTGCAGCTTTTTTGTGCAATAACTTTTTGATCTCATCTGTCAGCCACGGCGCCGGTAAATGTCTAACTTTAACAGCTCGTACAGGTGCATGGACATCATAAAGCTCGATGAGTTTAGTAGTGAAGACATTAACCTGCTCATCGACCGACGTAGAGGCAAACAAAGGAGACCAATCTATACTGCTAGCATCCTGGCAAAGACTATCAGTGTTCATACCACCAAAATTGCGTTGCATGAGAATTTTGGCTTTAGCCTTAGGAGGACGTATTTTATATGAAAGAAAAATCAGGTCATGATGCGAAAAGGCGTCGGCTGAGCATTGGCCATGCTTAGCGACGCGATCAGGAGAGGAGACAAACATCAAGTCAAGAAGCGAAGGGGTACAGTTTGGCAAATGGTGAGTAGCACTTAGCGGCAGAATGGAAAGATTGCTAGAAGCTGCAACATTAGTTAGAGAAGAAGAGCGATGGTCTTTTTTTAGGAGACAAGTGTTAAAATCACCCATGATTATGCTATGACTGTAAGAAGGAACCAGAAGTTCTAGGAGTTTTTCAAAAGATGAGAAGAAATTGATGCGTAAGGAGGGACAGTAATAGACACCAAGAAGTAATTTCGTGTGATGTAGTTCGACTTCAAGAAAGAGGTGTTCACCAGCATTTGATGGCGGTGGCTGCGCTGACACATGGACTACAGAGAAGGGAATGTGTGCACGGAGGTATATGGCAACACCACCACCGCCACCGACCGCCCTGTCGTTTCTTATGAGTACGAAACCGGGAAGAGAGTAGCTAGTTGAAGGGAGACAAGGTTTAAGCCATGACTCTGATACAAGAATAGCGTGAATGTTTTTACAGTCAAAACTTGCCAACATATCGTGGAAATGGGCCGGAATACTCTGGGCATTGATATGAATAAGATTAAAATTCCTCGGAACATCAGAGAACTGCACTGTAAGACTGTCAGCCAGAGAAGGAATGCTCACAAAACTGTCATCGTTGCTTGCCAAAGAAAAATAACTATTATTATCGCTGCTGTCATCTGTAGACATAAATATTTCCTATTATAAATATATAAAATAAAATAAAAATATAAAACTATCCAAAAAACAATAACAAGTTCACCTGCCGGTTGCGTTATTACGTTACAAGTATAAAAAATAAAAACAAAAACGAAAATCTAGATGAGTGACCGGGCAACACTAGTTAGCAGAACTAAAATAACATAAAAAGAGCAATATTTAAAAAAGTTCATCAATCTTTTAGATAAACTTTTTCTTATCCTTACATAAAAAATAAAATTACCTCAAACGGAACGCACCCTTTAAAACGAAAATTGACATTCAAATGACAGTATTATAAAGTGACAAATGTCAATTTGTGACGTAAATAAAATTGTAAACACGAAATTTCAATCAACAAAAATAATTATGTGAAGGTGGAAACAAAACAAGAAAATAATATTACCCGGTCCTACAGTAAAATACCAGAAAGATGATATCACTTCTTCATGGCAGCAACACGTTTTAACCTTGCGGTCTTCATAGCAGCAGCGGTCGGAACAGACTCTGGCACTGCCGCTTTATGATCACTCTGCTCCGGTTCACAGGCAATCGGCACAATCCTGTCTAATTCAGCTAGAGACTCGACCCGATGCCGCGTATCGTTGGGACCAAGGACATATACGCAGCCCGCCTTAGTCCAGCTCTTGGAAACACCGAATCTTTCCCTTGCAGCCAAGAATATGTCATGCCGCCCTTTTGTTAAAAATTCGGACAAGGTGATGCCTGACGCCCTTAATTTGGCTTTCGAAAACCAAACCTTGTCCCTGACCGCGAGGCTGCCAAGCTTGAACAGGATAGGCCTAGTTTTATTCGCCACAGCCCGTCCCATCCTGTGACATCGGCTGATGTCAGCAACAGTGAATTCATCGAGCTGCAGCTTCTTACGTACCACCTCAGCTACCACCTTGGCGGTATCCTCCTTCTGCTCTTCATTCACACCATGCAGAAGCAGGATCTTCCTCCTTCCTCGCATCTCTATTTGGTCAACACTTCGGGCTAGAAGCTCCACCTGACGCTGAAGGCTGTTCAGAGCTTGCGAGATAAAAGTCCGGAACATGGTGAATTCTGCTGCTAGGCTGGAACTTGTGACAGGTGACGGAGGGGCCTTCTGCAGTTCCGCTTCGAAGATGGACATGCGTGTGTGGAATAATTCCTTTAGTTCACCCAAAGTGCATGTCAAGGAATCCATGGTGATGAAGTGATATTTATAGTGTTTTATAGCAAAGAAATTGTGGGAAGATAACGCTACACCAGCAGGTACCGATTATGAACTCTTAAAATATAACATAGAATTAATGTAAAATATTATTATATTAAATTATATTAAATTTTGATTACAAGCGTTTTTTTATTAGTGTAACTAGTACAACTACCCACGAGAAAAAGATCAGATTAAAAAAAAGATCAGATCACATTATAATCATTAGCTAAGAGTATCGTGGGTTTAAAATCTTTTATATCAATATCTTTTCGCGTAGTATAGGTGCACTTTGTCCTCTGAATTGACGACCTCTCCAGCTGCTGTCGTCAGCCTGAGATTGAATACCCTGATCTGGCACCTGTCCGCGTCCTGGTGTATGCTGACCTCTATTCCTGAAACGACCCCTAAAATTCCTGTTTTGATAAAAGTTATTTGTGTTATTATAACGCATAGCCAAAATATCACCTGATGTCGACGGGGATGTCATTTGTTCATCTATAGCAGCTTGGACAGCATTATTCAAAGACGAATAATTCCTTGCTGCGATTATGTTGCTCAACCGCCGGTTTCTCAAACCATCTGCGAAACTTTTTATAGCTTGTTTTTCATTTATTGGCTTCAACACACTAAAACTGGTCTCATTGCCTTCGGATTGAGAAATGATTCAATCTACAAATAAATCTGAAATTTGTTTACCATACTCGTCTTTAGAAAGATCGTTTTGTCGCAGATTAAATAATTTATGTTGAAGCGCCGTTGCTGACTTTTTGGGCAACAGATGAGTTTTCATAGCCTTAATCAAACCGTCAACTGATTCATATTTATGGTCTAGTTTTAGTTTAGCCGCCTGTGACAAACGACTTTTCAAAACAAAGTTATACAATTTATTTTGGCCTTCCAGGTCAAGCTCGGATTGATAATATTCTATACCGTCAATGAGCTGCTTTGTAATAGCCTTTTAGCCACAACTCATCAACCCACGTTTTGACACTCCGTTTATTAGAAACATTGAAACAAGTAGCCCCCAAAAGAACTTTTGATCACAGTACGTTTCGACACTCTATTTACCAGAAATATTTAAGCAAGCAGTCCTCAAAAGAACCTTTGTTACGTTTTGACAATCTGTATACCAGTTCTGAAAAGAACTCATCTGAGATCTCGAAGGAACTCATTTTTAAAGAAACAGGACACGAACAACCGTCGCGCCGGACACGTCTGTCTTGCGCAACGGCCGCCCGAAGAAAAAGGCCGAGCCTACGCACCACCTATATTTATAACTTCAGCGCGCAGACTGCCTCGAAGGATGCGCGCCAAATCGACCACGTGCGTCGATTGTGGCGACACCAACGGAACAAACACAACAATGCTTCAACCCTATTGGTCACAAGAAATAAGCAACTCTATTGGTTAAGATCTTATTTTTATATTTGTAAACTTGATTCTGTATTTTCATTTATTAGAGTTTAAGTGTAAAATAGTATTTTAGTGTGTGCAACCAAAAATAAAGCCCTTATTATTTTCTACAATCTGGAGTCATTATTATTTCCATCAACCTGCGTCCCATCGCTAAAACGGTGACATTCTTAGTCGCCAAAGCCTCATCATCTTTCAAAACTGGTAATAAATTCAATGCAACCTTCAGATCGAATTTAGCCATATTTTCTGCCTTACTAGTGTATTTCTCTACAGATGAATTACTGCATAAGTCTAATATGCTGTCGTATAAAGTATAAAACTGTGAAATTTGCTCATTAAATTTTAAAGATTCATCCTCCTTTAATTTGGGTCTCAACGCTTTTAACTCTTCCAAACTACAACTAAACTGACTAACTAAATTATCAGCTTCTTTTAATTTTTTCAACACAATTTCACCTTTACGCCTACCTGGCCCGATTTTCACCAAATATGTTTTTACTTTATTAAGCTCAGAACTTAAATTAATTAAGTGTTCATACATTACGGTCCATTATAAAACAGATACAGATATGATTATTCACATAGATTTCTACACATACACCGATTCACTGTAAAGCACTTTGACACATTTTTGTTACACAATCACACAAAATCTTCTAGCCGTAGTCATCTGGTTCCCGTTTTAGTTAGGCCTTTCCACTCGTCACTTTACTGGAGTTCCCTTGCAGGAATTGGTAGCTCTGCAATTACAATCTTCGCATATAACTGGTACTCCTGGACTCCGATAAGGCCTGGTTCGATCAGAACGCCTCAGGACATGACGCGTTAATTGGTCTCTCATCCAAGTTTGATGGCATTTTTTATACAGCCTGTAGCCAATATACAAGAATCCAAGGAACATTATTGTACATATGACCATCAGCACTATGCTTATTGCTGACAGATGAAATTTAAAGTCTTCCACTGTGGCTGAATTTTTTCCTTCACTGGCACTGTTTTGGTTTAAAAAGATTTCCTCACTTTGCACTTTAGATTGGCACATGATGATGATTGTTTTTTATGAAATACGTAACTAGACGACTTTTACACAGATTGACACAATCCGGACTAATCGCAGCCATGATTAAGTCGATCCACGATCAAATGTCACGGTCGCCATATAAGGACGGGACTTAGACAAAATGAAACATCTGTAATGCTGATTGAATACTGAGTATATTTGGTCCAACAGACATTATTATAAGCACGCACACAAGCATACATACGTCAAATACATACTACATCCAATCTCAAATTGAGAAGTATTTTTTTTACCATTTGTTTTTGATAAGATAAGATAAAATAAGATAAGATATTTATTTTGTAAAACATGAGTACAGTATGAAGGTCTTATATTAATACTAGCTGTTCCCCGCGGCTTCGCTCCCGTGGGCCACCCCACAGGACCCGTTTTTGGGATTAAAAATAGCCTATGTCACTCAGGAATAATTTAGCTTCCTATTGGTGAAAGAATTTTTAAAATCGGTCCGGTAGTTTTGGAGCCTATTCGGTACAAACAAAACAATCTTTCCTCTTTATAATATTGGTATAGATTGGTATAGATGAGGTGGCTACATGTTTTGCCATTTATGGCGTACAAAATTAGTTGCACTGGACAAGCACTACAAAAAAATAATACAATATCAAAATTTAAATTAATTTGAAATTCATCATATCAGCCGAAAGACGTCCACTGCTGGACATAGGCCTCCCCCAAGCGTCGCCACATTGATCGGTCCCGTGCGTCTCGCAACCAGCGGATCCCCGCAACCTTCACGAGGTCATCGGTCCACCTGGTGGGAGGCCTTCCAACGCAACGTCTTCCGGTTCGCGGTCGCCACTCCAGAACCTTTCTGCCCCATCGGCCATCCGTTCTGCGAGCAATGTGCCCTGCCCACTGCCACTTAAGTTTGGCAATTCTTCGAGCTATGTCGGTTACATTGGTTCTCTTACGGATCTCTACATTTCTGATTCGATCACGCAAGGAAATGCCGAGCATAGCCCTCTCCATTGCCCTTTGAGTGACTGTAAGCTTTCTGATGAGGCCCATTGTAAGCGACCACGTCTCAGAGCCATATGTCATCACTGGCAACACACACTGGTCATAGACTTTTGTCTTGAGACACTGTGGTAAGTTGGACGAGAAGACACCGCGCAACTTCCCGAACGCTGCCCAGCCGAGTCGGATTCGACGGTTGATCTCTCTCTCGAAGTTGGCCCTACCCAACTGGATCGTTTGTCCCAGGTAGACATAGTCGTCCACAACTTCGAGTGTAGAGTCTCCAACCTTGATAGGAGTGGGTGTAACATGGGCATTCAACATCACCTTGGTTTTGTCCATGTTCATCCTAAGACCCACTCTTTCGGAAGCTCTACTGAGGTCATCGAGCATTGTATTGAGGCTCTCCATGGTCTCAGCCATAACCACTATGTCGTCGGCAAACCGAAGATGAGTGATGTACTCGCCATTAACATTGATGCCTAGGCCCCTCCAGTCCAGTACCTTGAATACATCCTCCAGCGCAGCAGTGAACAGTTTCGGAGAAATGACATCTCCCTGTCTCACGCCACGCCGGAGAAATATTGGTTTCGAGGTCTGATCCTGAAGACGGACTGACATGGTGGCGTTTCTGTACAAACACTTCAACACCTCAATGTACCGGTAGTCGATCTGGCACCGTTGGAGAGACTGCAGTACAGCCCAAGTCTCGATCGAATCGAAGGCTTTCTCGTAGTCCACAAACGCTAAGTAGAGAGGCAGATTATACTCTTCGGTCTTCTGTATAACCTGCCGCAGCGTATGTATGTGGTCAACGGTGCTAAAGCCTTTTCGGACTCCGGCTTGTTCGGGTGGCTGGAAATCGTCAAACCTGCGCGCGAGACGATTCGTGATGACTCTTGAAAACAACTTGTAGACATGGCTAAGAAGTGAGATGGGCCTATAGTTCTTCAGCGCCCGGCTGATTGTCACCCTTTTTGAAGAAGAGGACCACCACACCCCTGCACTATGCCTGTGGCGTTTTGCCCTCGAGTATGACGGAATCAAACAGCTTCTGAAGGGCCTTAAGGACCGGTTTTCCACCCGCCTTCAGGAGTTCAGCCGTGATTCCGTCGTCACCCAGCGCCTTGTTGTTTTTGAGCTGTTTCAGAGCCATCCTAATCTCGTACAGGCTGACGTCCGGGATATCTTCGGTATAGTGTCGGGTCAATCTAGCTCTTGGGTCGTTTGCTAGATTCGCAACGGGTTTACTGGTTGACGTGTACAACTGCCCATAGAAACTCTCGATCTCCCTCAGAAGCTCCGGTTTGGCGGATACAATCCTGCCATCATCGGTCTTCAGTTTTGTGAGCTGGCTCTGCCCAATAGACAGATCTCTTGCAAAGACCTTGGAGCCCTTATTCCACTCGATAGCATCTTTAATGCTTTCGGTATTAAAGCGGCGGAGGTCGGTTTTCAAGGACTTTGAGATCCGTCTATTTAGCTGCCGGTATTTCACCGATCGTCTGAAGACTGCAGGATCAACTCACGCCTCTCCTTCATTAGCTTGAGAGTAGGATCAGAGAGCTTTTTATTTCTATATGTACGGCGGGTCTTGAAAAACTTAGACCCGACCGTATGGACAGCTTCCACGAACCCATCGCTGTATTCGTCCACGGAGCTCCCTAGGCACTCGAAACGAAAAAAATTCTGGAGTTCGAACTGAAAGGTTTCGGGGTTTTGGATCTGGATCTGTGCTGGACGGAGCGTGGACTTCATCAGTCGAGACCTTTCAAGCTTAAAAAAAAAAAAAAATGTTTTTTTTTTTTATATGAATGTTCAATGTGCCTCTTACCATACGGTGATCGCTCCCGGTTTTCACCGAATTGATCACAGAGACATCATTGAACATTTGCTTCTTGGTTGACATGATGAAGTCGATCTCGTTTTTAGTTCCACCATCGGGGCTTTGCCATGTCCACTTCCTGTGCTCACGCTTTCTGAAGAAGGAGTTCATCATATAGAGGCCCTCCTTCTCCATAAAACTGGCCAGTAGGTGACCCCGGTGGTTCCGACGTCCAACTCCAAATTGCCCCACTTGCAGCTCATCCTCGTCTCGTTTGCCCAGTTTTGCGTTGAAGTCCCCCATGACAACGGTGAAGTGAGTTTTGAAACCATGCATGGCTTTAGAGATATCCTCATACATGGTCTCTACCTCGTCGTCGGGGTGTGCCGAAGTTGGGGCGTAAACCTGTATGACCTTCAGCGAATATCTTGAGGATATTCTGAGTATAAGGTACGCCACCCTGGTCGACACACTCTCGATCTTTACCACGTTGTTCACAAGGGACTTGTGGACGATAAACCCGACACCACCCTGGGACTGCCGGTCACCCTCTCGGAAATAGAGCAGGTTACCAGATTTGAGGATTATCGTGTCCTCCCCTTCTCTTCGGACTTCAGATAACCCTATAATACTCCATCGTAACCTGCTCAATTCTTCCTCGAGTTCGGCTATCTTCTCGTCGGTCCGGAGTGTTCGCGTGTTGTACGTGGCCAGGTCCAGTCGTCGGTGTTTATTGGGGTAGCCGGGTCCACTCCGGAGATTCTTCGCACCCCTTGCCACGTCATCGCCTCGACCGCTACCGTAGTCGAGGGTAGACGGGCTGCCGGGCACTCGGGGCCGTTTTTTTACTGTGCTATTCATGGTTTGGGGGGGGGTTTGCCGTGAAATTACAATGTGAGAAATTAAATACAATAAAAAAATACTATGTCAAAATCCAAATTATAATAACAAAATTTTAATTCAATTAACAAAAAAATCAGTACCTATGTCAAAATTTTAATTCAATTAAAAATCAGTATATCAGAATTTAAATTTAATTTGAGTAATAATAATAATAAACGAAATAATAATAAAATATACATCAAATAATAACAGAGAGATCTGCATGTTTTGCCATTTATGGCGTACATAACAACATATTTTTGGTTTAGAAGATACCATAACAGAAAAAAATGAGTCACACAGCAAACTATGAAATTAATAACTTAATAAAAATCATAAGAAAGTAATGAATTGACAGATTTGGATGTGAAAATGTCGTAATTGTAGGAATTAATTCAATTAATTGCGGTCATTTAAAAAATCCGATAAGTTATAATAGCATTTAGCTATGAGATATTTTTTTAAATGTATTTTAAACAGAGCAGTAGGCATTTGGCTAATAGGTTTAGATATTTTATTATAAATGATTGTTGCTAAACCAAAAATACTTTTACGCATCAATGCCGTGGTTGATCTTGGTACGCTTAAGGTATTATTATCCCGTCGATTACGAATAGAAACGTCTGATTGTTTCTTAAATAGGTTAGGATTGGTTCGTACAAAATTAGCTATTTCATAAATAAATAAGGAAGGTACCCCCATGGGAAAAAGGCGTGGGTTTATGTATGTATGTATAAGGAAGGTAGATTTAAAATGTTATATTTAATAAAAATACTGTTTGCAACTATCAGTTATTTTCAAACCAAACATAGCCCTAATACACCTTTTTTGTGACTTAAAAATTATCTCTTTATTAGTAGAGTTTCCCCAAAATATAACTCCAAACCTCAATAGGGAGCCGACAATACCATGGTAGGCAGTTATAAGGGCATGGGTACTTATAATAGGTTTTAGCTTATAGAGGGCATAAGCAGAAGAACATACTTTTTTATTCAATTCTTCTGTGTGCGCTTTCCAGTTCAGATGTTTGTCAATGGTTACACCTAATAATCTTGCTGTGTCTACCGTTTTTATAACAGCTAATTTATGTTGAACATTAATATTTGGTGTTTCTATACGTTGACTGAAGAACATAATTTTTGTTTTCTCAAGATTAATTTTTAAATTATTGTTATCTAACCAGTTAATTATTGAATTGATTGTATTATTAATTTCATATTCGTACGTATCTTTATTTATAGAATTAATAGTGACTGTGCTGTCATCGGCAAAAAGTGATACTGGATAATTAGTTACTAATGGCAAGTCGTTTATATAGATTATGAACAACAATGGACCTAATACGCTCCCTTGCGGTACTCCATATTTAACTATACGTTTTTTATATTTCTTAATTTTTGGTATTAGTGTATATTTTAGAAATTTCTGTATATTGCTTACGATTTTTCAAATAAGATTCTATTAGATTCAGTACATTGCATCTAACGCCATAAGCTTCTAGTTTACGGAGGAGAATGTCATGGTTAACATAATCGAAAGCCTGGGTCATGTCGCAGTAAATGGAACATACCGGCGTCTTTTTATCCACATTACCCATGACGTTATTTATAAAGTCAAAAATAGCCATATTTATTGTTTTATTCTTGCGAAAACCTTTCTGGTCGCTTGTGAGGATGTTGAATTTTTCTAAATAGTTATAAAGGAGAATGACCAAAAGTGGTACCAAAAAGTCTCACGCATCAAGGCCAAAATTTTATAGTAATTAGTTTCATAATTTTTTACGACATTACGCGTCGCGGATTTGATTTTTGAATAGGGAATTTAATTTTGAGTTTAAAAGTATGGATATTGTTTGACTCTAAAAATAACGTTCCGTTTCACATGATGTGATTAACGTACCTTGATTTTTTAAAGTGTCATGACCACTGTATAAAATTAAATGATTCCAATTCTACATTAATTAAAAAAAAACTAGAATAGAATCTTATCATTTACTTATAAAAGATTAGGTATCATTATTTTATCTATGGTTAATTGGCCGTTCACAGCAGCCGATTATAAAGATGTAGAATGCAATAGAATCTATTTTTGATGAATCGACTAACCAGTAATGGTTTCTTTTGTTTAATAAATAACTATAACGTTCATGTATAACGTGTCTATAATAAAATACGTCGTTGATAGTGTCGAACAAAAGAGCCCTAGTTTTTAGGTTATTTTCGATTTTATGAAATAACTCCGAAACCCGGGTTTGGTTTTCAAAAAGAAGTTTTGTAGGAGTTAACATGGTCAGTGTAGTCTATAAAAAACAAAGTTTGATTTTGATGCAGCCTGGGACGGGATTCCATACATCGATGAGCATTCTCCTTTGATAAGATATATATTTTTCAAAAACTTTAAAAATTATAGGAATAAGTGCTATGGGTCTGTAACAACTCATACTCTGCTTATTGTCTTTTTTGAAGATGGGTTTAATAATGGTAGTTTTTAGACCTTCCGGGTATGATCCAGTGGATATACACATATTAATGATGTGGCTTAGGTGGTCACAAATATGATAAGCGATATACTTTAGGATTCTAGTAGAGATCCCATCGTATCCAACACTTGTAGTATTTTTAAGCGATCTTATAATTGTAAGTATGTCATTAGGAGTACTTGGTGCCATAAACATAGATTGACTTGATTTGGAAATATTTACGGTTACGTCCTTACCAGCGTCTGGTACTGGTTCTATCTTTTCAATAAAGAAATTGTTAAAAGCATTCGCAATCTCTTGTGGCCTGGTTATGGTTTCATGATTTGTTTTTATGGATGTGATACTACCCTTTGGTAAATTGAGTTTAGATCTATTGATAATTGAGATGAATTTATTTTATGGTTGTTTTGTGCTCGCTGTGTTAAATTAATTATATTTTTATATGTTTTAGAGTATTATTTAAATTTAATTTTATTTACTTCATTGCGATTTAACCTATAGTTCCACATAAGCTCTCTCTTTTTCTTGCTACAGACTTTTATGACACGTGATACCCACTGAGGTTTTACATTGGTTCTTATTGTAATGTTTTGGAAAGGAAAACATAAATTATACAGCATCATGAAATCTTCCAAATATGCATCATAAGCTATGCTAGGATTATTTGTATTATAGATTTCGGAAAAAATAAATGTTTTTATATAATTTTTGAATTTTTGCATATTTTCTTTATTATAGTCTCGTCTCTTTTTTCACCAATAGTATATTATTTTTATTTTCTTAACCGGTAATTTTAATACTTGCGCTGTGTGGTCGGACAGGCCGAAGTCAATCACATCTGGTTTACACTTCTTACCCACATTATGTGCAAAATTATCTATGCAAGTGCCACTCGCGAGTTGAGTTGGCTGATTTATTTCTAGCTTTAAATTATAACTTAACAGCAAACATTCTAGATCTAACAAAGTATTATTTCGTTTAAGACAGTCAATATTATAATCACCTGCAATTACGACATTTCTTTTTAAATTTTTGTTACAAATAGTACATAACACTTTCTCTAATTGCTCAAAGAATACAGGTAAGTTGATGGACTTTGGTACTCTATACACACAAACAATAATCGTATTCGAATAAATCGTACATTGTCAGATCAATAGCGCAACATTCGAATATTCCATTTATGGAGAGTTTTGCGATATCTTGAAGCTCTTTAAACTGGTAACCTATTTTCGCAAGGATACATGTACCACCTCTCTTCCTGTCCTTTCTGGAGTAGCATGCCGCCAAAGTGTAATTAGGAATATACAATAATTGTTCATGGCCAGCTGTCATGAAGTGTTCAGATAAACAGATTATTTCGATTTCGGTATTTTTCTCTGACATTTTTTCAAGACATACAGTAAGCTTACCGCTCTTATTCAGTAAACCCGCAATGTTTTAATGTAGCATGTTAAGGTTCTTATAATCGAAAAAACTGCATAGGCGCTTGTTGTTCATCCATATTGTTTATTTTCTTGTCTTCTGTATTTGCGGAGGTATTTTCACGTATGTAGTTCATAAGCGCGGCGATATCTTGGAAAAATTATTTGCATGCCGTAATTATTTATTGATCCTGTATTTTGCCTATACATTTTGTAATCCCAAGTAAGGTTCTTATTCGAGTCAATGAAGTAATTTTTTTTTTTTTTTTTTACTTTTCCCCACACTAGGAATTTCTTCCTGTATCGTGGGTGCGTTTACAAATATATAAACTCACATACACAACACCCAGAGCCGGAACAACTATCTGTAGGTCATACAAATATTTGTTCCGTGCGGGAATCGAACCCGCGACACGCAGCGCAGCAGTCAATCGCTTAACCACTGCGCCAACCGTGCGCCCAAAGTAGGCACGTTCATGTGCTAAAATATCTTGGTATAACAGATTATTAAAGTTTTCTACTCTCATGTTATACAAATTAACATTACTTATACACCTACTATAGGTCGGCATGCAGAGAACAACATTTGTATGTTGAATATTTTCGAGTACTTTCCTTATGTGGAGAATGATACTTGAATATTCCTTAGTAGATTTGAAGTCTGTTTCTCCAATTAAGATAATACAGAAGTCGTTCATAGTGAATTTCTTTAACTTTGGTTCCAAGTCGCGAAACATATTAGTTATTCCTGAGTATGGTGTTAGGTAATGACATAGTTCATAATTCTCAAATTTATTTTCTGCAATTGTACGTATATTATTATATTTATTTTTTCATTATGGGTTTTTGTATGAAGGATTGCTGGTGGTACCACAGATTCTCCCTTAGATGAATCGTTAGTATCCATTGCTATGGTTTGAGTGCCCTTACTATTTTTCTTTTTGTCAGACGTATTTACTTGCTCCGTTTGTGTAATTTTGTTAAGAGCAGCCTTGCCGGGCCGTCTATCGCCAACGCTAGCACGGTCCTAAGGCCCGGACTCTACCAAAGCGGAGATGTGCGGTGAAGACCAAAGCGGAGACGAAACCAACCAATAGAATTTCGTTATTCACACATCTCGTCTCCGCTCAGCTGGACTTTACGCACATCTCCGCTTTGGTGGAGTCCGGGCCTAAAGCTTGTTGTTTCATCCAGCGCAATGCTTGAAAAAGAGGCATAGGGAAAAGAGAGAGATAGCGCCTGAACGCTCGGTTGTCATTCGGTAACTTCCGCCGCTCAGTCGCGGGCGCTCGCCGCCGCCGCCGGTCGGCCGGCCGCTCGTGTGAGTGAGTGAGTTCATTCATGAATTCATGATAATAATATCGCATCGCGCGCTACATTTAGTACGGACGTAGCCCTTGCCTTGGCCCCGGGGATGCGTGTTTGTATTTTTACCAATCTAGGTACCGTACGTGCGCAATTTTTTACTGCATGTAAATTATTTAAAATATATTAGTTTTGTCGTAATTTATGTAGGATATCTACATAAAGTACGAAAAAGTAAAGGTACCTAAATCATTTATTCTGCTTATGGAATAGCACAAGCAAAACACATTATTATTATTTCATCTAACCAGGCAGTATTGAGGCAGCTAACATTAGTAGGTACAGTTACAATGTACGTAGGTACCTACGACACGTTTTTATTTCGTATTACAGTTTGGCATTTTTATTTATTATACTTATCGAAAAATTCATAACCATATCGAGAAGACTCCGATTTCCGAAAACAGACTTTCAAACATCATTTATTTTTTTATCTTTTGAAGTCCTTATGGATGTCTTTCACCCTGGGGCAAACGAAGGGTTTTTTAATCGATGTCGCACTCTACGTAGTTCTTCCTGTATCGTGGGTACGTTTACAAACATCTCACATACACAACTACACAAGACACCCAGACCCGGAACATCTCATATTAGTTCCTTGCGGTAATCGAACCCGCGACACGCAGCACAGCAGTCGATCGCTCAACCACTACGCCAACCGTGTCGTCAATTCGACACGTATTTATGTAATATTATTGGAACTGCACAATATTCACATAGCATAATTATATATTCTTCTAAAAATGTGTGTCAATTTTCATTACATATTTGTATGTATGTATGTTTGTCCACGCATTTCTCCGAAACTAATTGCCGGATCGTGATCATTCTTTTATGCTTAGTATCTCTCAAATTAGGGAAAAGTGAGCATACAACCATACTCCTTAGCGACAAACAGCACGAATTTGTAAATTGAGTTATAGGTTTTTTATCAATCCTATAGGTTACTATAGAACTTACTCATTTTAGTGATGGTGTACTTTTAACATTTTCACAAAAAAATAAATCGACTTCGAAAGAAAAAACACTAAAAGTACAAAAAAACTTTAGTTTCGGAAGTCGTCAGTAATTAGTAGTAGTATTAGTAGTAGAAGTACCTATAAATTTTAGCTTCCTCAATACCTGTGTCAATACCGACTGAGATAGACAAATAATAATGTGTTCTGCTTGTGCTACTCCATAAGCAGAATAAATTATTCAGGTACCTATACTTTTTCGTACTTTATGTAGGTTTCCCACATAAATTACGACACACGTGGTTGTTTTGTTAGTTGGCGTTGTGGTTGAACGATCGGCTGCTACTCTGCGTGTCGCGGATTCTATTCCCGCACGGAAAAAATATTTGTATGGCCTATAGATAATAGTTCCGGATCTGGGTGTCATTGACAAAATACCTATAATAACTAAATGTACACATTCGTGCTGTTTGTTGCTATGGAGTTCGGTTGTATGCTCCATATTTTGAAAAATAATAGACCGATTTTGAATAAACTTGCACTAATCCCTAAGTTGAGAAATACTCAATCCAACACAAAAAGAATGATCACAATCCGATAAGTAGTTTCGGAGAAATGCGTGGACGAACATACAAACATACATACACTTATGATATTTTGCACACGTGTTTAGAAGCCCAGATAGCGTAACTTATTACGTGAATATTGTGCAGTTCCAATAATATTACATCCATACGTGTTAAATTGATTATCTCTTTATTTTTGAAGTCGGTAAATAAATAAATTCTGTTTATTTTTTGTTTGTTTTAGTGGTCTAAAACTATCTGTGCTTTATTGTCATAATGAAACCGGTTTGGGCATTGACATATATATTTGGGTTTAGGTCACAACGGTTGGATGGTTTCAAGCTCTGTAACGGACGTAGGAACAAACAATTTTTGTGTTTTATATATTTAATGATTAAACGAACTTACCCTAGTGAAGTTCTATCATAATTATACGAAGTGCCTCGTCCGAAGAGATTAGTACCTGAAATTAATTTATTATATTTCACTTGGTAGTGTCAACTACAGCGGCTGCATCAGATCACTATTTTTAGAGACAATTTTTTTTTTTTTCCTGGCAGCTCTGTGTCGGCTGTCATGCTTTCATTTAGTTCAGAGCTAGTTAGATTTATTATGTAGAGATATTTCCAGAACGCTTTTGGGTTAGATTGTTAGGGTTGGGAGGGTGTTACTAATCTCTTCGGACGAGGCACTTCGTATAACTATGATAGAACTTCACTTAGGGCAAGTTCGTTTAATCATTAATTATACTTTGTGCCTCGTCCTCGAGATTAGTACCCGAAATTAATTTATTATATTTCACTTGGTAGACTTTGAGAGTTAAGTTCTGGAATTATCACATAGACTATGATGAAGTTGTGAATTAAATGACAATATTTTAAAGAAGTGAGATCTTTTCCAAGTAGCAAAAGCTTCTATAACCAAGGCGTTTTATCACCAAACAGTGATATAGTAACCCTATAATGGTAACCATTGTGACTGCTTGTACTATAAAGGTTTTTAACAGAGCGTTTCGATTCTATAATATTAAAGAGCATTTAAGTTCTATAAGTTTAAAACGCTTACAGGACCATACATAAGAATCTTTAAAGTGTTGCACTGTAATAGATATGAAAAAAAAAAACCGGCTAAGTGCGAGTCGGACTCGCACACGAAGGGTTCCGTACCATTTTCGTAAAAAACGGCAAAATAACAAGTTTGTTGTATGGGAGCCCTCCTTAAATATTTATTTTATTTTGTTTTTAGTATTTGTTGTTGTAGCGGCAACAGATATACATCACCTGTGAAAATTTCAACTTTCTAGCTATCACGGTTCATGAGATACAGCCTAGTGACAGACAGACAGACAGACAGACAGACAGACAGACGGACCGCGGAGTCTCAGTAATAGGGTCCCGTTTTTACCCTTTGGGTACGGAACCCTAAAAAGCCATTATGGTACTATTTAGTACTATAGATGATCTTACTGACTCTTATATGTATCTATTTTGCACTAATAATACGGCAAAATAACTTTTACAGTGATAGTATTGTAGCAGTATCGAAAATACTATTACAGGATCAATCTGCACTATAAAAGTACCTTGCAAAACCATTACGTAACCTGTAAGCTTCTTAAGAGCTCCTTCAACATCGCTATGGGGCTAGTTATGTAAAAGAAATGAACTCTCTTCTATAGTACTAAATAGCACCATAGCGACTCCTGGTGCAGTTGCTAAATAATTTAAATTCTAAATAGCTCTATTGGTGAGTTTTTGTTACTGCTACGAGACCAAAGATAATTAAAGGGCTAATAAGATCTATACTAGATTTCCAGTATCAATTATAACACTAGTATTTCACGAATGGTGGCACACTGTCGACAGATCAGCTTAAAACTTTAAGTAGCTAAAAGTTTTATAATGGATTTGAAACCTCTGCGTCGGTATAAAGTGAGTGGCAGTTATACAAAAAAAGGTGAAAAGTCGATATACACAATCAATACAACAGGCTCATGCCCAAAATGTAAATACTGGTCAAGCGAGTACAGAAAATATAGCACATGGTTCTGCACAAAATATTTGTTTTGTACCACAACAGGAGTTTACCAATGTTCTTTTTTCTCAAGTCAGTAATAAGGATGAAGAATATGAGAGGGAGAGCACGTCTGTTCAAAGTTGGAATGTTCAGATGAGGAGAGCAATAAAGATGATCAATTACGTAGTGACATTAGAAGATGGTGCGTCACTTACAATATTCCTCATCAAGCAATTAAAAGTTTGATAGAAATAATAAACAAGCGCATTCCCAATGTGTTATCAAAAGATCCAAGGACGCTATTGTAATCAGATGTTAAAATAAACATCAAAGCAGTACCTGACGCATATTATTGGCATAATAGCATAACAGAGACATTGCGTGCTTTACTAAACATCATAGAAAATGCACAAAACAAAAGCAAAAGCCAAAAACTTAATGTTTCTAATTTGTTTATTAATTAAAAACATGATCCACGACAAAATGTGTTTTTATTTTTATTCTTAACCTAGAACAAGTAGGGGCACCTACCGTCAACATCTCAATAAGTAATATTTATGAAAACTACTGACGAATCTTACAGCCTAAGCTCAAAAATCAACTGAGTACCTTCAACTAGGCATGTTACTAATCTAATTTTACTACGTCCTCCTTTAGGCATAACTCTGAATTGAGCGTCACCCATATTACCTTTTTAAATATCATGTAATTAAATATAAATATAAAGAAAATAATAAAACAGAATAAACTTTATAACATACTTTTAACAATATTTTACAGTGCTATATGCTATAGTGTGTTGTAGTAGCTATACAGTACAAATACTTTTGGTAAACAATCATATTCTGTCTTAACTTTTGAATAAATCAGTCTCAAATTCAGTACTATCTATTAACAGTCTCATATTATATATTAATGTACGAACTATAAATTACGAAGGATAAGTATTTCTTAAGGACAACAATTAATATTTAGCGATAGCAACTTTCTGAATAATATAACATACATATTTATTTTTTATAAACATTAGAAAATTAAAATCAACGTTACTGAGAAATCTTAGGGCTCTTTCAATTTAGACGTTTGGTGCGGGACTGCTGCGACGCCGCAGCGATGCGTTTGTCGTACTGCTTTTCCTTTCTATTATTTCAACTTTTGAATAGCTAATTTTATGTTATAGTGTGTAATTAGCTTTGAAGAGTCGAGCGTAAGCGTGTTAGTTGTCATATTCTTCATTTGTTAGTTGATTTACATGATACCCCTTAGCTTCCTGTAAATACTTTAAGATTTGTTCATAGCATTTGGTGCGCATAATTCCTCCGCCACAAATTTTCCGAAGAGCTCATTTCTTTTGTCTTCTCCCTCTCCATATAAAGCACATTCTGAACAATTAGACTTCTTAACTGCGTTATCTTTTTGTTCTCTTTCGTTATCGGTTTTTTTTTCGCTATCAGGTAAGTTACAGAAACAAACGGAAATATACATTTACTTCCAGCATTATAATAAAATAAAGTTTCAATGGCTTAAAATAAGGACAGTTGACCATATGGCTTTTAGCAACTGTTTTACTTATCAAAGAACCGACATTCTTGTTAATGGATGATTGGGCCTGCCCGCATGCGATGAGATAGTTAGAACTTTTAATTTAGTCAAAATAAATTAAGAGGTTGCATTATAGACACACACAGGAACATTGTTTTTAATGAAACTATTATTTTTAGCTACACATTAGTGGTGATTTCGTGACTAAATTGGGCGAGAAACTGGAAAATACCAAAAGTTGTGTATTTTCTATTCTAATTCTGACCAAAAAAAAACACAAACTGTATGTTAACGAATTAAACTTAAATACACCTTTCAACTATGGTAATAAATAATCTCTTGGTTTCCGTGTGGAATTTTCAAAATAATAATTTTTGTCGGTTAAAAAAATGATACATACTTAAGTTTTCTTTGTACATATTTACCATATTCTAAGTTATGTCCCAGTGTGCATTTAATGTATTCCATACAAATAAATTTATTTTGACTACACTATTTTACATTTGGACAACGAACCCTAATTCGTTTTTGGTGAAAATAAGATGGCTGCTGTTTTCTGCATTGATAGCACATTAGCAGCACGGCTGGAGCCAATATGTACTATAGCAGCCATAGTCAGGACAAGTACTTATTTTATTAATTTAAATTTAATTAAAACATAAAAATTATGAGGGCGCATTGTCAAATTCGAAATCAGCATAATGATTTTATCCATACAATTATTTGCGCAAGTGCAAGTTATGGCAGAGTTACAGTGTTTTGTAGTATGTCCTTATTACATATTACGCTAAGCAAAAATGGCAAATGATATAAAGTATAACTTACCGATATATTTTGTTTTCATGTGTATAGTCTATGCTCACGACGACACCACAAAACAAACAAGTGTGATAATAAAGATCACTGAAATCGTTTACGGTGCAAAACAGCACCATAAACATGTTTTGGTTACTTTAAAAGTGCAAATTTGTGATATAAACGTTGCAGACAGCACTATTTTAGTACTAAAAAGCGTTTCTCGACACTTTTACATTTCAACTATCGAGTTGATTTATCACCGTAAGAGCCTTTATGTAATGATTTTATAATAAATCAGTGATAAAACTAGGGCCTTTTTGGGGTTCTGTAAACGTTTACAACACCATTATAGTACTAATCATGAACACTAACTAGCACGTTCTAAAACGTTCTCAGGACTTTTATAGTACCAAATTTTGTTACTTGGGTTATCTTTGAAAGGAATCTTATATTTTTACAGACCAATAAGTTGTCCATTGTTACATAGGTAATTGTTCTTAATCATCTGTTATAACAATTAAATTGCTTAATTTCTTATTATCATAATTATAATTTTTGTAGACTATCAATCACAGTTGTCCTTAGGAACCATAAGTTCTAATTAGTTATCTAAATAAACATATTCTTAATTAACTTCTTTAACTAAATAAATTTTTGTCTTCTTATTATTATAATTAAAGTTTATAGATTAATGTCATGACAGGTCATGACAATCAGTTGTTTTCGATTTACAAAAGTTCTTAACCTGTAATAAGTTCTTTTTAGGTAAATTCTTAAAGAACAGAATATCCTTTGCTTCCTTGTTATTCTTATTAAAGAAAATGATTCACAGTTTTCATTAGGTAACTCTTTCTTAATTATTATTATATAGATAGATACTTAATTATCAGTTTTAGCAAAAAATAATTTTTGCTTTCTTATTTATTTATTTATTTATTAATAAGGCACACCAACGACTTTTTACACATTAATATTACAATTAAACATTTAGAAAAGATCCCGTGTAAGTAAGTCACTTACAGGCATGCACATCATTTACAAAATATCAATTAAAATCATAATAAAACAATATAAAATAAAAAATGAAATAAATTTTGATGAAATTAAAATTGAACTATTACTTACCCTTAATAATTAATAGAAATTAAGTGAAAAACAATATTATTCATTCATATTACATTAGTCAAATACTATTAGTCATTACTCTCTATACCCCTAAAGTTTCATTATCACACCTTTAATACTTATTATCCTTCCTTATAAGATTGAGTTGCTAGTTTAGCCAGTCTTAAAAGATATTTTCAATCACAATTGAAGATTGCTCTAGCTAAGTCAGTTTGATCCTTATTCACTATAGAACTGTTATAATTTTTTCCAAATGTGCTTGAGTTGCTACTCCAGCCTGCTGTTTTAAGTATCTGGTCAACTGTAACACCTAATGTGTGGGCTTTAGAACTAGTAGCATGGCGTGTGCTATGAGCTGAGAATACTGATACATCAATCAATCACAGATGGCGCTGCCATCACGTAAACATCGCGCTCCGTTTAATTTTAGTTGAAAAAATGTTTATAATCGTTTTTTCGTTCTAATTTTAGTATAAATATCAACCAGTTAGTGTAATGGATCATATCAAGTGTTATCTTAGCTTAAATAACTCTGTGAACCCTGAACCAGTGATTAAAATAGTGCCATTCTTTCATTTATAGGTGATTCGATTTCAAAACAAAACCAAAACTGTGTTTGAGCTACTGAAAACAAAGACATTGACTCAAAAAACGCATAAACAGACTTGTTTTATCAGTTCTAAACTAAAAATTATGTATAATATTCAGTGTTTTAAATTTTCAAACTGTGCGTCGGTTTTTGAATAGAAAGCTTGTTAACCGCCTTTCCAACGAACTTTTTAAAAAGTTGCCCATACACAACCGTAATTTGGACTGTCTTAAATCGTCACAATAGATTATATGCGAACGTCATAGATCGCCGAGTGATAGTGCGTGAGTTCGGATCCCACTACAAGCGTGTTCTTTTTGTGTTGTTATTATCACAAAAAAACTATCTAAAGTAATTATTTGAATTGAATTCAACAATTTTCAAGATAATATTGGATTTATTATTTAATAATAATAATATTTGACCGTATAAGCATGCCTCTTAAACGTACACCACCTACAACACCCAGGATTATTAAAATTACAGAAAACTGTGCGCCAGACACATCTACTAGCGCCACCAAAGACACTTTGGCTATGGGCATATCAATTCGTACGCGATCACAAAAGCAGACGCCAAATTCTCAGAATACGGATTTTATGTCGGAAATAAGAACCATTATTGCTGAGTTTAAACAGGAACAAAATAGTAAGCTTGACGCTCTACAAACATCGATAAGCGATATTAAAAAACAAAATATTGGAATTATTCAATCAATAGAACATCTATCTGAAGATTATAATAACCTAAAAAAACAGCTGGAATTGATTGAAAAGGAAAAGCGGGAAAATTTACAATACATTTACACTCTAGAAAATAGAATTGAAAACCTAGAAAACGCGCAAAGAATCTCCAGCATTGAGATTAGAAATATTCCTCCTAGGAGAGGTGAAACTAAAAACGATCTCGCAAAGTTAATAAATACAGTCGGACAAGCAGTAAACCTCACTATTGAAAATAGTGACATAAAAGACGTCTTCCGGATTAGTACAAAATCCGAAGAAAACAAACCTATAATATTGGACTTCAAGTCAGTTTTACTTAAAGAAAAGTTTATAGAACACACAAAAAATTTCAACAAGCAACATAAAGAAAATAAATTGAATACATCACATCTTCATATCCACGGCTCCAGTAAACCTATCTTCATAGCAGAAAATTTAACCAGCAAAGGCAAGAGGCTGTTTTTCTTAGCGCGAGATTTCGCTAAGACCTATAACTTTGCGTATTGTTGGGCCGCCCATGGCAAGATTTTTATTCGAAAAACAGAAGGAGACAATCGCATACGTATAAATTCAGAGGATGATATAGACAAGCTTAAGTCAGAGTATGTACAACTATAACTAGTCACTTTTTCTTTGCTGCAGTATTATATAAAAAAACATGTGCCATTGTTAACGTTAATACCTAATATTTTGTTAATATGTTTTAAAAAACATTCCTATGACTAGTCTATACTTTAAAAATATTATGATTTTAATATCTTTAAAAAAATTTTTCCTAATTAGATGCAATTGTTATAATATTCACTCACATTATACCTCATTTTATTCACTTACACACACTCACATACACACTATCACACACCCGTTATTTGCTATAGCTATGGTTTTAATATCTTTTGTTAAGATCTTATGCGTTGGATACAATGCCAGTCGATGGCTGCTTAAATACATAGATCAATTAAATTGCACCCTAAAATATATATTTTTTGAATAATGGATGACTTTAACGTAATACTTAACAATGATTTGGATTCTGTTACAGTAGCTCAATCTGCGTCTTGTGATATTGACGACTGCAACTCTTTGTTAAAAAATCCTACAAAAACCCTAAAAATATTAACTCAAAATATACGCAGTATTAATTGCAACACGCCCAACTTTCAAACTTTACTTGCCAGGTCTAATGTTGATTGGGATGTTATTGTCCTAACTGAATGCTGGTTGCAGCGTAACTCTAATGTTCCTGAATTAGATGGTTATATTTCATTCGCTACGCTCAATAATCAAACACAAAATGAAGGTGTGGTTATTTACTGCAAAAATATAGATCAGTACAGCGTTGAGGAACCGGAAATGTTGGATTCAAATTGTCTTATTTTAAAAATAAGCACAAACACTGTAATTGTTGCTGTCTATCGTCCACCTAGTCATAAAATCATCGATAACTTTTTAACATCCCTTAACGATTGTCTAAGCAAACTATCATCATTCCAAAATATTATATTAGTTGGCGATATTAATATTGATATTGTTGAAAATTCCCAAGACAACAGATCCTACACCTATCTCAACCTCATCGCTTCTCATGGTTTGCTCCCAGCTCACACAATTCCTACTCATAGTCGCACGTGCTTAGATCATATGATGATAAAGACAAGATTACCAGCTAAGTGCTATGTTTCTCAAACTTCAGTTACAGACCACAACAGCGTTTTACTATTTCTAGACCATACCAGTAAGAAAAGCCAAGGTATCAAAACGTTTAAAAAACTAGACGACGAAGGACTTGAAAAGGATGTTAAAAATATAAATTTCCAATGTATTTACAACATTTCAGATGTTAACGAGGCAACAAATTTTTTCATACACTCACTAAGTCAAGCCATAAATGATAACACGAAACTTATCACTACATCCAAACGTAAATTAATATTGAAGCCTTGGATAACACCGGGCCTTCTTAGATGTATGCGAAACCGTGATCAATTACAAATTAAAGTATTAAAAAATCCAGATAATGAAATAGTACGTGCCACCTACAAAAGATACAGGAACTTTTGCAACACCTTATTAAAGAAAGTTAAGCAAAATTACGAACAAGAACTGATTAAGCAAGCAGGGAAAAACAACAAGAAACTTTGGGAAGCAATTAAAAATATAACATATACCAACAAAACAAAACAGCAATCCACACAATTAATCTCAACAGACAATCCTATAGAGTCCATAAATTCAGTTAACTCATTTTTTGCAAATGTAGGAAGGAAACTGTCAGAAAAGCTACTCTCACAACATATAAATTTTCCAAATTACAATGCCAACAGCCATCTGATAAATTCTCCTCAAAGATCCTTTGTCCTTCTGCCTAATGACGAAGAGGAAATACAGTCCTTAATAAGTAATTTAAAAAGCGAGTGTGCGGTCGGCGTTGATAATATATCTGGATCCTTTTTAAAACGTTTTTCCAAAATTATTAGTCCCCCACTAACACACTTATGCAATCTCTCCTTTTCTACTGGAATATTTCCGCAGGCATTCAAAACTTCCAGGATTGTACCCGTATTCAAAGCAGGAGACAGATACTGTGTAAATAATTATAGACCAATCTCCATACTGCCAACATTGTCAAAAATATTAGAACGATTAATGAACACCAGGCTTACTAAATATCTTGAACAAAACTCTCTTCTATCTCCTTCTCAGTTCGGATTTCGATCTGGCAGGTCTACAGCTGAAGCCGTCCACGAACTAACAGATCACATAATTAATAAGTTAGACAGTAAAAAGAAGACCTTAGCCATTTACCTAGATTTAGCCAAAGCATTCGACACAGTATCTGTTCCCATTTTGATTAAAAAGCTCGAAAATATGGGAGTTAGAAGTCTGCCGCTGCAACTATTCACAAACTATCTATCTAACAGAATACAAAAAACAAAAATAGGAAATTGGGTTAGCGATGAACTTTCGAACCAATACGGTGTTCCACAGGGCAGTATCCTCGGCCCAACATTATTCTTAGTTTATATAAACGATTTATGTAATATCAGTTTAGAAAACGGAAAAATTATCACGTTTGCCGATGATACTGCCTTGATATTTCATGCTAACACTTGGGATGAGGTTAGACAATATGCTCAACAAGGGTTTGATACCGTCTATAAATGGCTGCATTACAACTTGCTAACCCTAAATGTGGATAAGACGAAATTTATGATTTACTCACTTAAGCCGCAAGATCAACCTGATTTCGACTTAAAAGCTCACTCTTGTGATAATATCAACCAGTGTTCCTGTCCTGGCTTGGTTAAAACTAGTTCCATTAAGTATCTTGGTATAATTATAGATTCCAGACTCAGCTTCCAGCAACATATAGAATCCCTCGTTAAACGTATACGCAAATTAATTTATATATTTAAAAACCTACGACATATTTCCAATTCATCAGTTCTTAAGAAAGTTTACTTCGCATTATGCCAATCACTTATATAATATTGCATTACCACATGGGGCGGTTCCTCTAAATCATACATGATCAATCTAGAAAGAGCCCAAAGAGCAGTATTAAAAGTTAGTTGCTTTTTCCCAATCCTATACCCAACTTCTGAACTTTATCAACACTGCCAGGTACTTACAGTCCGGCAATTATTCATTATCATGACGGTATTAAAAAAACACGCTGAACTACCCCTAGATCCCGATCTCCTAACACAAAACAGAAGATCAACCAATGTTTGTCCAACCATTCGTTACAACACAAGTTTCTCTCAACGGTTTTTCTGCTTTCTTGGTACTTTTCTATACAACTCTATGAATAATAAACTATTTCTATACACGCATACGAAAGAGGTTTGTCAAAGGAAATTAAGGAATTGGCTGTTAAACCTTGACTACATTTCCACGGAAAATATTTTAAAACCAGTGTCATAAACTCATACACGCACATTAACACTCACACTCTTACACTCAAACATTTACACCCTCACATTACACTTATACAATCACTCATGCACATATCCTTCTCATTTCTCCATTCTCATTAGTATAATCAAAGCTCATTAGTTACATAGGTACCTAATTATTGTTTGTAGGTACCTACATACTTTTCAGGGAATAAGATACTTCGTTTGTATATTTTTTGCAGAATTTTTAAATTTTATTTATGTTTGATTTTATTTTAATTCTCTTTAAACTTAATTTTCATTTAATTTAATTTAATTGTATTCTTCTTTAATCTTAAATTTCGATTTTTTAAAGACTACATGTAAATTATTTCATGGTAAATTATTTCTCTATGTAAAATGGGTGATCTGTAACACAGGGCCTTACCTATCTCAGACACCCTTCTCCATATAAGGTTAAGTATTATGATAGTCACTGTATTTTGATGTCGAGATAAAGATTTTTTATTATTATTATTATTATTATTATTTCCTTTATTTCATTATTGTACATAGTTTTTACATTTTTAAATATTATCTTATAAAAATAAAATAAAAAAAAACATTTAAAAATATAAAAATTAGTAGCCCACCGGTATCGGGAACAAGGTCCAAGCTACCGGTGGTTAGGGCTGCTGAGAGAGGAACCTCCTAACGATACGCGCCGTGTCCAGGAGTACTGCTTTCTGGATCACGCCCTTGATCCAGCTGCCCAACGAGAGCCTCCTCAGATGTTCATCGAGACTCTTAGCTATTATGCCATTGGCCGTCACGACTATCGGCACAATGACTGCTGTATTCACATCCCACATGTCGACAACCTCGCGAGCTAGATCAAGATACTTACTTTTCTTATCTCTCTCAGCCTTCACGAGGTTCTCGTCATGGGGGACCGCTATATCAACAATCATTGCGCGACGCTCTAATCGGTCTATCACCACTATGTCAGGCTTATTGGCAACAATAGTCCTGTCAGTGATGATAGACCGATCCCAATACAACGTGACATTACCATTTTCGAGAACTGGGTCGGGCACGTACTTATAGTAAGGCACTTCCGATTCCACAAGATTGTATTTAAGAGCAAGTTGCTGGTGGATAATCCTGGCTATAAGGTTGTGTCTATGCAAATAGTCTCCGTTAGCCAGACTAGAACAACCGGAAATAATGTGTCGGATTGATTCTCCCGGCCGGTGACATGCCCGACAGATGTCAACCGTGCCGTCCTTCACAATGTATTTCCGGTAGTTGTTCGTCATCATAACTTCGTCCATAATCGCAAAGACAAAACCTTCGGTTTCCCCGAAAAGGTCACCAAATCGCAGCCAGGCCACGGACGCTAAAAGATCTACATCGGGCCCATATAGGACCCGGTAGAAGCGTCCGTGAAGTTCCTTGCTCTGCCATACCTCCCTGCGGTCATTAGTATCTAATTAGTAAAATGGGTGATCTGTAACACAGGGCCTTACCTATCTCAGACACCCTTCTCCATATAAGGTTAAGTATTATGATAGTCACTGTATTTTGATGTCGAGATAAATAAAGATTTTTTATTATTATTATCTCCTTTATTCACTTTCTTTTCTTATTCTTTACATTTTTAAATATTTTATAAATTAAATTACAAAAAAAAAAAACATTTAAAAATATAAAAAATAGAGGCCCACCGGTATCGGGAACAGGGTCCAAGCTACCGGCGGTCAGGGCTCCAGAGAGAGGAACCTCCTAACAATACGAGCCGTGTCCAGCAATACTGCTTTCTGGATCAGGCCCTTGACCCAGCCGCCTAACGAGAGCCTCCTAAGGTGTTGGTCGAGGCTCGTGGCTATTAAGCCATTGGCTGACACGACTATCGGTACAATGATCGCTGTATCCACTTCCCACATGTCGACAACCTCGCGAGCCAAGTCAAGATACTTGATTTGCTTATCTTTCTCGGCCTTCACGAGGTTTCCGTCATGCGGGACGGTAATGTCAACAATCATTGCACGCCTCTCGATTCGGTCCACCACCACTATATCAGGCTTATTGGCTACAATAGTCCTGTCAGTGATGATGGACCGATCCCAGTACAATGTGATATTGCCATTCTCGAGAACTGGGTCGGGCACATACCTGTAGTACGGCACCTCCGATGCCACAAGAGTGTATTTCAGAGCAAGTTGCTGATGGATAATCCTGGCTACAAGGTTGTGCCTATGCAAGTACTCTTCGTTAGCTAGACGAGAACAACCAGAGATAATGTGGCGGATCGATTCACCCGGCCGGTGACATGCCCGACAGATGTCAACCGTGCCATCCTTCACAATAAATCTCCGGTAGTTATTCGTCATGATAACTTCGTCCATAATTGCACAGACAAAACCTTCGGTTTCCCCAAAGAGGTCACCGAAACGTAGCCAGGCTACGGACGCTGATTGGTCTACATCGGACCCATGTAGGGCCCGGAAAAAGCGTCCGTGAAGCTCCTTACTTTGCCATACCTCCCTGCGGTCGTTAGTGTCAAGCACTACAGGCCTGCGCCAGTTCTCATTCGCCAAGGAGAGCGGGGTGAGTCCCTTGTCCACTGCTACTACATCTCGATGCATACCCACGTCTGTGTTTAGAAAATATTCCCTGAGATTGCATATCTCGCGGTTGTGGAGGTTTTTGGCATTTAAAAAGCCTCGGCCTCCACACTTCCGTGGGATATACAATCTCATGACCGACGATCGTGGGTGATGCATTCGATATGCAGTCAGCAGTGTACGGACCCGTCTATCCAGGGCGTCAAGTTCCGTTTGAGTCCATTTGAGTATGCCGAAAGAGTACATCAATACCGGCATGACCCAACCGTTGAAGGCGCGCACCTTGTTTCCGCCCGAAAGAAGGCTATTGAATACCTTCTTCAGGCGGCCAAAGAAGCGTTCCCTCAACGATTGCTTCATGTCAGTAGTGCTGATACCTAACGCTTCCGACATACCCAAATACTTATAGGTTTCGTTTGCAGAGAGGGATCTCAGGTTTATGGAATCCGCGAGTTGAATTCCCACGGATTCCACAATCTCTCCTCGCTTTACATGCATGACCGCACATTTGTCCACACCAAACTCCATCCTGATGGCGCTACTAAAAGTTTCAGTTACCTTCAGTAGCTCCATCAACTGAAGATTGCTGGGGGCAAAGAGCTTCAGGTCATCCATGTAAAGGAGGTGAGATATAACCTGACCACCTCTCTTCAACCGATAGCCTAGGCCTGAATTCTCCAGCAGCATGCTTAGCGGATTCAGGGCCAGGCAAAACCAAAGTGGGCTCAAACTATCGCCCTGAAATATACCTCGCTCGATCCTTACAGGTTCGCTATTCCTCTGGATATTTCGACATCCTGGATAGCGAAGGACTGTGCTCCACTGCCCCATACACGATATCAGGAAGGTGCGTAGAGTTGTATCTATTTTATACAATTCTAGCACCCTCATGAGCCATGTATGAGGCACCGAGTCATAGGCCTTCTTATAATCTATCCAACATGTCGACAGATCCTTTCGGGAACGCCGAACCTGTTGGCTAATGGCCATATCTAAAAGGAGTAGCTCCTTAGTACCGCGGGACCCGTTCCTACATCCATTCTGAGAGACCGACATGATCGAGTTATCGTCGACGTGTTTATTAATTTTAACTCTCAAAATGGATGTAAGAACCTTATAGACCGTTGGTAAACATGTAATAGGTCTATAATTTTTGGGTTCCGCGGTGCTACCAGACTTGTGGAGCAGGTGGGTTATTCCTGTTGTAAGGAACTTGGGTAGCGAACCAGACTCTAAGGCTGCCTGGTACTGAGATGCCAAACGAGCGTGCGACCTTTGTAGCCACTTTACCCAGAAGTTGTGCAGCCCGTCCGGCCCTGGAGATTTCCAGTTTGGCAACGGTCGGACTGCACGGGCTACATCTTGGGGGCTGATCGTGATAGCCCCCATTTCTTGTATTGCATCGCACGCTCGTTCGACCTCCCGAGTCCATTCACCTTCGGTGTGACTGACAGGCACCGACCAGATGCTGCGCCAGAATGAACACATGGCATCATCATCCGGCAGGCGCGTATCAGTCACACCTTGGTTGGGTCGCTCCCAAGCCCGATAAACCCACCTTTCATTACTTTGGAATGTGCGATTCTGGGTGTATCGCTCCACTCTCCGCCTATACCTACGAATACGGTTTGCCCATGCAAACACTTTTTGTTTCAGGAAGTCGATGCGCTCTGTGACACGGGATATATAGTCTCGGGGGCTGACATCAGTCCCCGAAAATGCCCGTCTCACAAAGCGCATCACTCTTGGGCGATTATTGCCCTCCCTGAAACAAATTAGTTTGCCGATGAGTGCTCTGGCCCCACCAATACGACGTTCGATCCTGCACTGCCAAGCCGGTACGGCTGGTTTCGGTCGTGTAGCTCTGTCATCTACAAATTTGACGTGAGCTACACGACATGCCGCTACAGCCGCGCAGTACATGATCGAATGTGTATCAGTGAGGTCTTCGCAGTCATCAAAATAGTTTGACAACTGCGAATCCAGAACAGCCACCAGCGCCCTATTTTTGTTATGCATGGGCAAACGAGGTAATCGTGGCCTAAGTTCGGGTGGCATGTAGCGATACTCCCGAATAGCACACTCCAAAGCAATCCTCAACTCCTCATTGCACTGAGTACTTACGTTTGTAACCCTGTCACTACTCTCCTCGTCAGCGTGGTTGGACTGTGGTGGCACCACAGCCTGCGACGATGGGGCAGTGACACATATCGGCATATTATTATTATTATTATTTCCTTTATTTCATTATTGTACATAGTTTTTACATTTTTAAATATTATCTTATAAAAATAAAATAAAAAAAACATTTAAAAATATAAAAATTAGTAGCCCACCGGTATCGGGAACAAGGTCCAAGCTACCGGTGGTTAGGGCTGCTGAGAGAGGAACCTCCTAACGATACGCGCCGTGTCCAGGAGTACCGCTTTCTGGATCACGCCCTTGATCCAGCTGCCCAACGAGAGCCTCCTCAGATGTTCATCGAGACTCTTAGCTATTATGCCATTGGCCGTCACGACTATCGGCACAATGACTGCTGTATTCACATCCCACATGTCGACAACCTCGCGAGCTAGATCAAGATACTTACTTTTCTTATCTCTCTCAGCCTTCACGAGGTTCTCGTCATGGGGGACCGCTATATCAACAATCATTGCGCGACGCTCTAATCGGTCTATCACCACTATGTCAGGCTTATTGGCAACAATAGTCCTGTCAGTGATGATAGACCGATCCCAATACAACGTGACATTGCCATTTTCGAGAACTGGGTCGGGCACGTACTTATAGTAAGGCACTTCCGATTCCACAAGATTGTATTTAAGAGCAAGTTGCTGGTGGATAATCCTGGCTACAAGGTTGTGTCTATGCAAATAGTCTCCGTTAGCCAGACTAGAACAACCGGAAATAATGTGTCGGATTGATTCTCCCGGCCGGTGACATGCCCGACAGATGTCAACCGTGCCGTCCTTCACAATGTATTTCCGGTAGTTGTTCGTCATCATAACTTCGTCCATAATCGCAAAGACAAAACCTTCGGTTTCCCCGAAAAGGTCACCAAATCGCAGCCAGGCCACGGACGCTAAAAGATCTACATCGGGCCCATATAGGACCCGGTAGAAGCGTCCGTGAAGTTCCTTGCTCTGCCATACCTCCCTGCGGTCATTAGTATCTAATACTATAGGTTTGCGCCAGTTCTCGTTAGCCAAGGAGAGCGGGGTAAGGCCCTTATCCACCGCTACCACATCTCGATGCATACCCACGTCGGCAGCCTGGAAATATTCCCTAAGACTGCATACCTCGCGGTTGTGCAGGGTTTTAGCATTTAAAAAGCCACGACCTCCGCACTTCCGCGGGATATACAGTCTCATAACCGATGATCGTGGGTGATGCATACGATTTGCGGTAAGCAATGTGCGGACTCTCCTATCCAAGGCGTCAAGTTCTGTCTGAGTCCATTTGAGTATGCCGAAAGAGTACATCAAGACCGGCATGACCCAGCCGTTGAAGGCGCGCACCTTGTTCCCACCTGATAAAAGACTATTTAGTACTTTTTTCAGGCGGCCAAAGAAGCGCTCCCTCAACGATTGTTTCACTTCAGTAGCATTGATGCCTAGTGCTTCCGACATACCCAAATACTTGTAAGTTTCGGTTGAGGAAAGGGATCGAAGGTGTATGGAATCCGAGAGTTGTATTCCCACGGATTCCATAATCTCCCCTCGCTTTACATGCATGGCTGCACATTTGTCCACACCAAATTCCATCCTGATGGCGTCACTGAAGGTTTCTGTTACCTTCAGTAGCTTCATCAGTTGCAAGTTGTTGGGTGCAAAGAGCTTCAGATCATCCATGTAAAGGAGGTGTGATAGGACCTGACCACCTCTTCTCAACCGATAGCCCAGGCCCGAACCCTCCAGCAGTGTACTGAGAGGGTTCAGGGCTAAACAAAACCACAGAGGACTCAGACTGTCGCCCTGAAATATGCCGCGCTCGATCCTTATAGGTTCGCTGTTTTCCTGAATCTGTCGACATCCTGGATAGTGAAGGACCGTCCTCCACTGCCCCATACATGACGTCAGGAAGGCGCACAGAGTTGCATCAATTTTATACAACTCCAGCACCCTCATGAGCCATGTATGTGGCACTGAGTCATAGGCCTTCTTGTAATCTATCCAACATGTCGCCAGATCCTTGCGGGAACGGCGAACCTGTTGGCTAATGGCAATGTCTATGAGGAGCAGCTCCTTAGTACCGCGAGACCCGTTCCTACATCCATTCTGAGAAGCAGACATGATGGAATTATTCTCAATATGCTGATTAATTTTAGCTCTCAGAATGGATGTAAAAACTTTATAGACCGTCGGTAAACATGTTATCGGTCTATAATTTTTAGGTTCCGCAGTACTACCTGATTTGTGGAGCAGGTGGGTTATTCCTGTCGTTAGGAACTGGGGCAGCGATCCTGACTCTAAGGCAGACTGGAACTGAGTTGCCAAACGAGCGTGCGACCTTTGAAACCATTTAATCCAAAAGTTGTGCAGTCCGTCCGGCCCCGGAGATTTCCAGTTAGGCAACGGACGGACTGCACGAGCTACATCTTGGGGGCTGATGGTAATTGCCCCCATTTGTGGTATCGAATCGCACGCCCGTTCGACCTCTCGAGTCCAGTCACCCTCGGTGTGACTGACAGGCACCGACCAGATATTGCGCCAGAACGAATACATGGCGTCATCATCTGGTAGGCGAGTATCAGTCACACCTTGGTCAGGTCGCTCCCAAGCCCTATAAACCCACCTTTCGTTGCTCTGGAATGTGCGATTCTGAGTGTATCGCTCCACTCGCCGCTTGTACCGACGAATACGGCTTGCCCATGCATAGATCTTCTGCTTCAGGAAGTCGATACGCTCTGTGACGCGGGACAGATAATCTCGAGAATTGATATCCGTCCCCGAGAACGCCCGCCTCACAAAGCGCATCACTCTAGGGCGAGTGTTGCCCTCCCTGAAGCAGATAAGCTTGCCGATGAGTGCTCTAGCCTCACCGATACGACGCTCAATCCTGCACTGCCAAGCTGGTATAGCTGGTCGTGTAGCTCTGTCAGTTTTGGGAAACTTGACGTTAGCTACACGACATGCCGCTGCAGCCGCACAGTACAAGATCGAGTGGGTATCGGCAAGGTCTTTGCTGCTATCAAATACATTTGATAGCTGTGAATCTAGAGCACACACCAGCGCCCTATTTTTCTTATGCATGGGCAGACGAGGTAATCGAGGTCTAAGCTCAGGCGGTGTGGAACGATACTCTCGGAATGCACACTCCAAAGCGCTCCTCAGTCGTTCATTGCACTGGGTACTCACGGATATAGCCCCGTCGTCGTCATCCTCTCCAACATGGTCGGGTCGCGGTGAAAGACTGGGTTGCATTAGCACCGCGGCCGGTGGCAAGGCAGGCGAGACACGGCTACTCCGTGATTCCTCACGCAGTCTATCAAGTACGGCGTCATCCAGCATACGGTTACGTTGGATGACCCGCACCTGATCCGATAGACGTTGGGCCGACACGTTGACAGCTGGCTCAAGCACCTGAAACAGAGAGAGCATCCGACCACGGTACGCAGTCAGATTACTTCCCCCCTCTGTAGCCCCAAAGTATGCGCGCATGACGTTTTCATTAATCGATTGCGTCCATCGCATGCGCTGCACACTTCCACCGGGAGCGGGGACCCTGTCAGAAGCCGATGGGCCTCGAGGTCCCAGGCAGTCCGGTGGCCGGCGTCCTCCCCGTCGACGCGTAGGTGGTGGTGACGTCGGCGGAGAGAAGTATTCGTCGCTCGAACTCGACGCAACTACAGCGTCCGGGATCGCTTGACTGACGGTTGTAGGGGGTCCCGGTGGCTGCGAGGCGGAGCTGAGCGACGAACCCGAAGATGTTGGGCGTGTGTTTTTGGCTCGGGCCTGGCTTCTTGTCAACATTTTCTTTTTAGTTTCGTCTTCTTAGCTGTCATTTTTTGTTTGATGTTTAATTGTTCGTCATTTTAATTATGTTGTTTGTTTTCTTCTTGTTGCTGGTTTATTGTTTTATTGTATATAGACATTATTTCAATTTAGTTTTTAGCTGATATAAGTATGTCGTTGTACGGTTTTATAATTATATTAGAGAAAATTTTAAGAGCTAAGAAAATTTAACTGTCACTCGTGACAAGTCAGGCCACAGATTATTATTATTATTATTATTGTCATCATTGAGCTATAAAAGATTGTGGATCATGAGAGTCAGAAAAATTGGAGATGTTCTGTAAAGCCGATAACAAAGTATTACAATTATTTGATGAAGTACAGTCTTTGAATTCTTATATCTGGAAGTTTTTAACAATAAAAAGAAAAAGGAATCAAGGAATCCTCATCTTTTTCATATCCAATGAAAAAGATGAGGATGTGGGCTGTAATCCAAAAGTGAAAAGCTTACCTTGAAAATTAATATATTTTATTTATTTAATAAATATAAAGAAAATCATACTTTATGACAGCAACACAGATATATATATATTATTATTATTATTATTAATAATACCGCTTGTCTTTAGGGTACACTTAATCCAACGACTGAGAGTCTGTTTGGTCACTATGTGGTATGGTTTCTTAGTGCCTATAAATAAATAGCTCTTTTAGAGGTTTTTATGAGGTCTGGAATTTTGATGGTTATTTGTGTTGAATGTATTTCTATATTGTCTGTTTTTATTTTTGACAGTGTCTGGACTCTATGTGCATTAGCTAGAGCAAGTAATGTTACCCTTTTTTTGACAGTTGTTCTAAGTTCAATGTTTCATTTGGATACCAAGTTCCTTGGGATATATATACACAAAGTACTTGGGATCTGTCCCAGGTGACATTATATTTAGGGGCAGGTGGTCGCAGCCTGAACACACGCTTAAAAAATCTTTTTAACCTGTCATCAGAAGACGTATTAGTGCCTAATAACAGTGATAATGCAGATCTATGACAGTTAAGCGTTCCAAATTCGCTACCGGAATTAAAAAGTTATGTTAAGAAAAATATTACCGTTGGAATGGATGCTTCAAATATGTTAGAATTATTTTTCCTGCAAAAGTTATACCAGTTTTTTAAACATGTGCCGTATTGTTTGAAGGAGTTTTCGGATAGCGATGCTAGCATTATCTGTATTGCTGATGGTGGTATGCATCATCGCAATAGTGACGTCCGCACAAGACTCCGTCAGCCAGGCCAAAATTTTTCTGGCATTGCCAAATGTCCCTGGCTAAGTCCAAGAGATGAGGAATCATTCCACCACCACCCATTCGATTGATGTAGGCTATTGCTGTGGAATTATCTATGCGTAACAGAACTTCACAATTATTTAAAGATTTACCAAATATTTTAAGAGCAAAGAATGACGCCAATAATTCCAAATAATTGATGTGACATTCGCGCTCCTTGTCTGACCACTGGCTCTCTCTCCCCGGCAGGCGGCCCCCCACCCCGTGGTTGAGGCGTCAGAAAGGATTTCGGTTACATAGTTATTCATTTTTATTTTATTTACTGAATTTTGAATGGCATGTAGCCACCATAAAAGATCTGGTTTAAGTGTTGTTGGAATATTTATGTATTATCATAATTTTCTTCACCTTGGAGGTTTAGGAATTTACACCATTTTAGTTTTTTGGTATAGAGCCACCCATATTCAATGGCAGGGCAAGCTGAGACCAGTAGTCCTACAAGGCGTGCAAATGTCTGATTTTGCAGTGAGATAATTTCAGAATTTTTCCTATTTCATCATTGATAGGTTTTTTCTTATCTGTAGGCAGTGTTACATGATAGTTATGAGTGTCAATATTATATCCCAAAAATTTACAAGTATTAGTAGGTATAAGTTTGCTCTTTTTTTTATGATAATTCCTAAACTTATGATTAGCTTCTTAGTGTTTTTAATGTTTTCAAGACATTTATTATACGTGTTACCAATTAGTAGTAAATCATTGAGATATATTGTTGATAAGTAGCCACAGGATCTTAGTAATTTGACGACGGGTTTCATTACTTTAGTGAAAATGTAAAGTGTTTAACCCAAATGGTACGTTGAACTCATATAACTTTTCATGAAAGAATCTTAGATATTTGCGAGAATTTTTGTATACTTTTAGGCCATGAAACTATCCTGTGATGTAATTTTTCATGCTGTGCGCAAATCTTCAAGTTTGACATGGCTTGTATCAATGAACTTATTAAGGTGTTATAAAATCAGAATAAGACACATACTGCCATTGGTTTTTGTTCTTAAGAGCACACTTGAAACAAACTGAGATCAGTTTATTGACATGATAAACAACCGGAGCACCTTACCGAGTTTAGTGGCGTCGAGGTTGCTTCAGCGGATGAGGCGACCGGTTGAAGGGTTTGTATGGCTGATTTGGGCGATAAGCAGGCTCCAACACCGGCGGCCTGCGCACCGGTGGAGCTTTCTAGTTTTTTGCGTGACCCATGTTGGGTTTTTCATTGATTTTGAGAGCTGCATTTGAGTTGTAAGTTTTTATTTCAGCACCTGATTTAGAGACCGCTTTAGCGGCTCGAAGTGTTTCAGAAAGTGTTTCTCCAAACAGATATTTGTCTATTTTTGTGTTATGGACTTGGTCCTTAATATCCTTTTTGAGTGAACTGCAGCTAAATTTACGTCTCGTAATTGAGTCACAATGTTGGATGTCGCATAAGATGCGAGTGGCATCCATTATTTTACTTAGCAGATCTGCATCTTTTTCTTTTGCCTCCAGTAGGTTGGACAATGTCGCTCCTAGGCAGGAGATGGCACTGCCGAGTAGGTTTTGTTTAGCTTCTATGGCCTTGTCCCTGTTTATCAGTAATTCGGGTAGCGCAGCTTTTATCTAACTGTTTAATGTGGGTGCACCAAGTTTTGTAGCATTCATTGGCAGCTGGTACTTCGCCTGCAGCTCCTTCCTCTGGTCTCTAGGGAGGCCACATGTTCCAGATTCCAGAGATGTTCCAGAGATGTTCCAGACGGCCAGCCACCTCCTTATGAAGGTCGGGTCCATACTCTGTGTTACATGTTGGGTCAACTCCAAGGATTTCGAGGATGTCTGTGTCTAGCGTGTTATTATTACCTTTCTCCTCCGGGACGTTTGTTACAATAGGTATGTTGTCCGGGCTGGGGTTGTGAGGAAGATCGCTAGTATTTATGGTTGTTTTTTGTACTTCCTTGGTCGCATTCGACTTCATTTGTTTCCTCTTCATTTTCGGTGTCGTCTTCTAGGACTACACCTGGAATGATTACAAATCATTGTTTACTTACGGTTGATACCCGATTTATGTATTCTGGTGAGTGTAGCAATTCCATAGAATTGAACGAAAACCAGTAAATTATTTGAATGTTGTGAGACAGTCCGGTGATCAGCTCGAATATATTCGTAAGATTAAAGAAATAAATTTCTTTTATTTAACTCATAAATATGCGGTAAGACAGCCCGATGGCTTGCTCGAAGTGCATTAATTGCTTGCTATGCAAGTTAAAGGTGTAAGATTGATAAAATAATTGCAGATAGTATAGTAATTCAATTAAATTATGTACCTTGTGGGTCGTCTAAAGATGGCGAATTGGATTTGCTTCGTCTGCGTCGAGCGCGGTCTAATTTCCTCTCGAGTTTCTTCATTTTCCGGCTGATTCTCTCGAATTCATCGGTTGAATGTCTCCTTTTGGGCATTTTTTCCCCTTTTATTTAAGACAATTTTATTTTACGTGTCGAGCGGCAGCGCACTATAATGGCGAATGAAAGCATGACAGCCGACACAGAGCTGCCAGGAAAAAAATAATTTAAAAATATTGTCTCTAAAAATAGTGATCTAATGCAGCCGCTGTAGTTGACACTACCAAGTGAAATATAATAAATTCATTTCAGGTACTAATCTCGAGGACGAGGCACAAAGTATAATAGGACAAATGGCTACCAAAACTTATTTCAAGCGAAGGGGTCTGTCAGAGTCTAACTGAATAAAACCACACGGTGTTTTGCAGGTACCTTCGGCCGGGGCGCTGGAGTGCTTGCGCTTTTAGTCACGCTCCCTCGCTCCCCAGCCAGTTATTGGCCATGGTTACTTTTTGGTCTGGTTACTTCTGGTTGGTGTAACAAGTTTTCTTCTTCCATACCTCCCCGTCTTCTGTCACTCTATCACTAACTCCCTTTTCTTTCATATCACTCCTCATACAGTCCATCCATCTTTTCTGTTGCCGTCCCCTCTCTCTCTATATTTGTAATCACACGCACCAGGCTCGGATGGTGTCCTTGGTCGACCATGGGTCAGCAACAGTATAATTGCAGTATATAAGCGAAAAGTGCTAAAATCGTCAATTTGAGTATGCAGACGACAGCACAGTTGGTAGAGGTACTTGTCCAACGCAAGGGCTACTAGGGCGAGATCCGTTCTCTTCGTGAGACTATGGTGAAGCGCTTGAACCAGTCCTTGACGACGGGGAGGTCAACACGCAGGACCACATCGTATGCGAGATCCCACAAGAGATGTTGTAAAACCGACCCCTGCAGAACCCCACAACCGGAGGAGAGCCATAGCCAGAACTCACGCTTGGCCAGGGACTTCATCCGTGTCTGGTGCGTGTGCCGTGTACCTACGTGAATTTTGGTTTGTAGTGATTGGTGTATCAAGATGGCTGTTTGTATTTTACCTAAAAAGGGTTTTTTTTCCTTTGTGTTCTGTTTGTTTTTTTATGAATTTTATTAGTTAGTGTAAGGGGTTTGCGTTGACTGGAAGTCGTGGACGTCACTCGTTCCGGCACACAGGAAAACTCCAGGTTTTTGGCAGAACTATTTATTTCAGTAATTTCCAAAGGATGGATGATTACAGAACAATTTGTTTGATGACAACAGTAAATATAATAGGTTTCCACCAACTTCACTACGCCCGCTTGGACGAGGGAGGCGGTAGATGACCTCTCACCCAAAAAGTATAAAATATGTAACGAAAACTAGCTAGCCAGAAAGTCTTACGCACTTTTCCAAGTAGGATGAAGCGGTAGGTGCAATTGGTTAGCAGAATTCTTAAATAAAATTATATTTGTAGCGAGGGTCATTAACTCGCGGAGATTTTTAACACCGCGATCTAGAAAACAGAGGTGAGCGAACAGCGACATCTAGTAACAGTCTTGCGAACAATTTACAATACAATCAATGTTAGTAACACAGTTAGTTATCTACTCTTACTGGTTGGTAATAGTTTACAGCTTTATACACAGATGGCGTTAGTGTTAGTAAATATGATGTGCTACAGTCTCCCCCTCAGTCCCCGAAGACGTCTCGGCGAGAGGGACTGGTTTGAGAGGAGTTATTGTTTCCTAGGACGTCCACGTCCTCGTCGTGTAACTGAGGATGACTTGTTGTCGACCACTTTCTTCTTGGGTCGCCCTCTTCTGCGAAGGGGTTGAATAGGTTCTGGCACAGTGGCGTGAGAGTCCATCTTGTATGGAGTCAAAGCTGATGCATGATAAAGTCCAACTGATGTTTCAGGATCAGCTGGCGTAGCCAATTTAAAAGATGCGGGTCCATGTTTTTCTTTAATTATATAAGGCCCATCTCTGCGGGGTGCAAACTTTGCTGTGACACCCTGTGCTGCTTTACTAATAGGATGCAGGTTAACAAGTACCATGTCTCCAGGTTGGTACAGTGGAACTTTCTGTCTTAGTTTATCAACATATGTTTTGCGAGTCTCTTCCTTCATTTCCTGTACTTCTCTTGCTTTCATTAGAGTTTCAGCCAATTGAATAAGGGACGGGGTGATCTCCGGTATTAAGTTTTCAGATATCATTATGGTTTTGAAATCGACTTCATTATCCCGCGGGGACCGTAGCTCTCTTCCAAACGTTAGGTAGGCTGGAGTTCTATCGGTAGCAGAACAATGAGCACTATTCATTGCAAATCGTATTACCGGTAGCAACTCAGACCATCGGGTATGTTCTCCTCCTTGCACTAATATGGCCAGCTGTGTCTTCATGTCTCGGTTTCGACGTTCCACGGGATTGGATTCCGGGTGATATAACGGCGTGAAATGATGTTTTATGTTCAGGCTGTAAGTAACCTGTTGCATAACAGCGCTAACAAATTGGGTACCGTTATCACTAATTAGACGTCTAGGCACTCCATACCTTAGGAAAACCTCGTTGATGAGAGTCATAGCGCAGTTTTCCGCAGTCGCAGAGGATAGGGCAAATAGTTCTACCCATCGTGAAGCTACGTCTTCCACGATTAATATCCAAGTCTTACCATCTTCAGTGGATGGAAGAGGTCCAAACAAATCAAATGATCAACTACTTCAAATCGCTGGCTCATAGAAGTAGTTTGAAGAAGTCCCGCCGGTTTTTGGTTAGAAGGCTTATATCGTTGGCATTCCAAACAATTCCTTACATAACTTGCAATGTAACTACGCATTCCACTCCAGTAGTATCTATTGGCAATCTTCTTGAATGTCCTCTCAGCACCGTAATGCCCTGCTAAAGGGTCGTCATGGTAAGCACCGAGAACATTTTGCCACTCGTGACAAGGTACTACGAGTTGAGCATCATCTACTTCCGTGTCAGGATGTAGACGGTATAGCATACCATTATTCATTAGGTAACCTTTGTTACTCCAATATACAGCTTCCTCGTTTCCGTTTGCTTCTTCTAAGGCGTCTATTATTTTCTTGATCTTGTTATCCTTTATTTGTTCTTCTCGAATTTCCTTTCTACTTCTTGTAGGTATATCTATTTCTACTGCACATATGGTACAGGTGGAAGAATCTTCACAACATGGTGGCCGAGATAACGCGTCAGCCACAGTATTTAATTTACCAGGCTGATAGTTAATAACAAGATTGAAGGCTTGAAGTTGTAGGGCCCAGCGGGCCAGACGACCTGTAGGAGATTTTAAATTCATCAACCACTTTAGGGCTTGATGGTCCGTTACTAGCGTCACGGGTGAACCATCGATATAAGATCGAAATTTGTTCAGTGCCCACACGACGGCTAAAGCTTCGCGCTCAGTAGTGGAGTAGTTTCTTTCTGCTGATGTGAGCAATCTACTCGCATATTCTACTGGATGTTCCTCGTCCTTCTCCCCCTGGACGAATGAATTTCCAAAGTATGGATGATTACAGAACAATATTGAAGACAAACACAACAGTAAATATAATAGGTTTCCACCAACTTCACTACGCCCGCTTGGACGAGGGAGGCGGTAGATGACCTCTCACCCAAAAAATATAAAATGTGTAACGAAAACTAGCTAGCCAGAGAGTCTTACGCACTTTTCCAAGTAGGATGAAGCGGTAGGTGCAATTGGTTAGCAGAATTCTTCAATAAAATAATATTTGTAGCGAGGGTCATTAACTCGCGGAGATTTTAACACCGCGATCTAGAAAACAGAGGTGAGTGAACAGAGACATCTAGTAACAGTCTTGCGAACAATTTACAATACAATCAATGTTAGTAACACAGTTAGTTATCTACTCTTACTGGTTGGTAATAGTTTACAGCTTTATACACAGATGGCGTTAGTGTTAGTAAATATGATGTGCTACATTAGTAGGTTGTATTATTAATAAGTAGTTACCTATCAGAAATAGAGATATAACAAAACAGTAACATAAAATAAAAAAAGTAAAAATATTAAGTAATTAACTTCGTCTAAATCGAGTGTAATCGCGTATTTTTTAAATGAAAATGTTTGTGTTTTGTAGATAGGTACTTACAAAATATAACCATTTGTCTAGGTGTAGTCAGATATAAATAATAATTCTAATTAGTCCGTCAGTTAGATTATCGAAAAATATTGGACACGTATTTTTTTATTTATTAAATCATTAAAAATTGATAAACATAAAGCCCGTGAAAGCTTAGGAGTTGGGATCGAGATGACACTTTACGTGGCGTCACGCGGAACTTCAACGCACGTAGCAAGAAACTTGCGAATGCGATGCTTTCTTTTGATTGATCAAATATACGCCGCACACTGTTGCCGTTCCGTCACACACCAAATTTGCGCCCCGTTCGCCCGCGCCGGTGATGTGCGATCTCGCAACGTTGCGTTGCAGCCTGATATACTTACCTAGTAATCAGTACTGAGTAGCGATAAAAATATCAATAATTTTATACCTATACTCAAGGAAGTATTGCGAGCTTCTGGCGGGTGTTTCGAGGGTCCCTTCCTAGGTACATACCTACCTACCTGCCCTTCTTACCTTACCTACACGACCTACCTATCTACTCAACCTATCTACCGGGTAGGTAGAGTGAGTAGGTAGGGAGGACCTACCCACCCTATCTACTTACCTACCCTAACTACCTTACTCCTTACCTAGCTACCCAACCTAGGTACCTAACCTACCTACCTACTTACCTACCCTACCTTCAAAACCTACCATCAAAATAAATTCGGTGTCCGTATTCACTAATGCTAGGTTCATTTCTTATAAAACTACCAAATCTTTTTGAAAGCAAAATCGTTGTAAAAGGTAAAACAGAATTCTCTAAATAAATGAAATAGATACGATGCACACTCACGAGCAGTACTCAACAAATTCATTAATTAGTTCATTACCTACTAGCCGAGCGGAGCGAGCGCCGATCTTCATTGAACTCCCCCGGCTCCCCCCGTCCCGACCCCGCACGACTCGGCACCCCGCGCCCCTCATACCGCATTGTTGAATAACAAGCAAGTGAGAACGCGATAGCATTGAACGAAAAATTGTGTTTGAAAATTTCATAAAACTTGTTCCAGGAAATACGTGTTTTTGAATAAGTCTTACAAGTTTATGAAATAATTATTGGTCATTTAGAATCTCTATTACATTTGGAAGGTTTCTATCGTGATGATTTCTTTACTTTTACAATTTATGAGTACATAATGAACGGTCAAAGTTCAGGTAAAATTTGTGCAAAAAAGCAGATTTTTGGGGGCTGATACTGAATTGGTTTCTCCAAATTTTTATTTTCTGCTTTGATAGAAACCTAGATATAGTGCACAAGATACCTATTAGTTAAAAAAAATCAAAGATAGATGTGTTACAACGGCATAATCACGTACGAGCGTTTGTATGAAAATTATGTCGAATTGACCGCTCTTAAGGAACGCTTCCCTTTTTTTTGGAGTAGAAGATTTTTGTCTGGTTTTCTTAGTAGGCGAGATGGTTATTTTTTTGTAAAGTTCATTTTTTTTCCAGCTCCTTGTTTGACTTTTTAAGGTTACTATTCTCCAATGTAAGTATCTCAATTTCTTCTTCTGCACTACTCAATTGAAGAGTTAGTTTCTCAACTTGTTCCTTTAGCTTAGATATTAATTCTGCGGGAAAGAATACGAGATAATTCTGCGGGGAGACTGGAAGCGGTGTCATCCAGTGTTACGTTTTCAATCTGGCTGATATTGCATTGTGAGTCTGACATTGAACGAGCACGCCGAGTGGCTCGAACACGATGCGTAATGTTCTCCAGAAAGTTCATAATACAAGTCTCGTAGTACAAGTCTTATAGTTGATTATCAAATTACTTAAGTTTGAGTTTATTTTCTGTTATTAAATTATGTTGTATTCGCAATTTTTGTTCAACAATTGTATACCACCAATATGAAAACACAAAAAGCGCTCGGTGCTTACGAGTTTCGAACTCGAGACCCGTTGCACTTATACTAATCCGCTTTTTGAGCAATTGAGTTTGGGTGTGAAATATGGATATGTATTCTCCTTTCAAGAGTTCGTTATTTTTACTGTGGGTGGATGAAATTTTGAATTTTTAAAAGTTGCTGTTATTTTTCACTTTTAACAGTTTTATTTGTTTATTTTAAGTTTTTTCACGATAATAGTTTACAGAAAATGATGGAATGAAGTTTTTACATGTATATTTACAGTAATAAGCACTGTAAACACATAATTAATGCACTACTTTTCACCGAATTGTTTTTGTGAGTCCAGATTCTATTTCACTTTAGAACTTCGTTGGATCTTGAAGTTAGGCTTGGATAACACTTTTAGCGGTATTACACAGTGCACGCTTTGTTATTATCACTAGTCTGAATGGTTTCACTGCGTTTATTTATTTTTAAAGTAAACTTATTACGGAGCTCAATGTTACCGTCGACAACACTCACACACACTCCCAACACTCACACACGTTCTTATTAAAGTTTTCATTTACAAATTAAATGATAGATTAAGTATAACATCAATAATTTAAAGCTCATTGTCTATCCAGATACATGAAGCAAATTTGTCGTAAATGAGATTCTTATGTTGCAATATTTTTACTTTGAGAAGAAAAAGCTGTTTCACTGTTAGAACTCCACAAAATTCGTAAAGCAGCGCTGTGGGAAACAGGATTGGTTTAAAAGTGCTAACCTTCAGGATGGCTCGCTGAGCCACTTCAACAGGTTTTATAATGGTTTTAGGGGATCCACCCCATGAAGTAATGCAGTAAGTGATGAGGAACTAACAGAGAGCAAAGTATATTCGCTTTAGCACAGAGGGTTCGGTGACGTGCCTGAGGATCTTAAAGACGTATATTAATTTCCTTATCCGACCACAGAGGGTCTTAATATGGTCTTTATAGTTGAGATTGTTGTCTATCGTAACACCTAGGTATTTAATTATTCTGACGAGTTCAAGTTTGGGACAAGCGCAGTTTTCTTTAGACACACACTCGTGTGGTATGATGCAATGACGATCGAAATTAATATTTGTGTTAGACCGTATACTAGAGCAAATATACTTGGTTTTATCTACATTTAGTGTCAAAATATTTTTGTCAAGCCATTCCCTCACAGTATCAAAACCCACTTGGGCAGCATCAAAAGCCTCCTCCCATGTATCGGCAGAAAACACGAGAGCAGTATCATCTGCGAAGGAGATAATTTTGCCATGGTAAAGCTTTAGATTCGTGAGATCGTTTATGTATACGAGAAATAGTGTGGGACCTAGGATACTGCCTTATGGCACTCCGTATGTAACCGGAAGGTCTCCACTAATAAAGTTGCCAATCCGAACACTCTGGAGCCTTCCCGTCAGGTAGCTTCTGAAGAGATTCAGTTGAGTTTCTCTGATTCCTAGTGATTCCAGCTTGTTAAGTAAGATTGGGACAGAAATCGTATCAAAAGCCTTGGCCAAATCAAGGAAAATGGTAATACATTTTTTCTTTTTGTCGAGGTTGTTGCTGACAAAGTCGCTAATAGCATTTACGGCTTGATCTGTTGATTTGCCCTCACGAAAACCGTATTGGTTTGATGAAAGCAGGTGTTTGTCTTCTAGATATCCCTCTAGTCTCGTATTCTTTCCAGTAGTTTAGACAGTGCTGGGAGGATCGAAATTGGTCTGTAGTTTGTGATACGACTCCTGTCACCATTTTTTTGAATAGGGCACACCACTGATTTTTTTAGACTATCAGGGAAAACACCATGCTGAAGGCAGGAGTTAAATATAAAAGTTAGAGGAGGATCAAGGAACCTTTTGTAAGTCCTTAACACAGAGCTGCTTATTTTGTCATGGCCTGTAGCACAATCTGTCCTTAAGTTCACAATGAGACGTTTCACTTCTTCCTCAGTAGCACCTTCCAAAACAAACGAGCTTAGCTGTGTGACAGTGTGAGAGCTGCTACTCGCAACAGTGGTAATTTTGCCCGCCTTTTTTTGTTCGATTTCATCAGCTAGTGACCTACCAACATCAACGTAGTGACTGTTTATTTCATTTAGAGATGATTGAGGTGAAATTGATAGAGATAACAGTTCAAAAATCAAAATCAAAATCATTTATTTGCTGGAATATGGGTACATGAGATATTACAAACAAAAAAGTTCTTATTGCCATACTTTACCTCAACAGGCGTGCAAATCTATATATATAAAAGAAAGTCGTGTTAGTTACTTCACTTATAACTCAAGAACGGCTGAATCGATTTAGCTGAAAATTGGCAGGGAGGTAGCTTAGAACCAGGAGAAGGACATAGGTAGGGTAGGGTAGGGTAGGGTAGGGTAGTGTAGGGTAGTGTAGGGTAGTGTAGTGTAGGGTAGGGTAGTGTAGGGTAGGGTAGTGTAGGGTAGTGTAGGGTAGTGTAGGGTAGTGTAGGGTCGGGTAGGGTAGGGTAGTGTAGGGTAGGGTAGTGTAGGGTAGCGTAGGGTAGTGTAGGGTCGGGTAGGTTAGGGTAGGGTAGGGTAGGGTAGTGTAGGGTAGGGTAGGGTAGAGTAGAGTAGGGTAGGGTAGTGTAGGGTAGGGTAGGGTAGGGTAGGGTAGGGTAGGGTAGGGTAGGGTAGGGTAGGGTAGTGTAGGGTCGGGTAGGGTAGTGTAGGGTAGGGTAGGGTAGGGTAGTGTAGGGTAGGGTAGGGTAGTGTAGGGTCGGGTAGGGTAGGGTAGTGTAGGGTCGGGTAGGTAGGGTAGATAAATGTTTGGTCTTTTTATGGCAAAACAAAGTTTGCTGGGTCAGCTAGTATATATTAAATACTAATACATGCAAATGTCAAATGTTATTTTATTTATTCGTCATTAATTATTAATTATCCATTTCAAATTTTAAAATTAGTAGTCATCTAGTTAGTACATATTTATTAAATTTTTTCATTTAGATAATCATTTACATTATAATAAGCTTTATTGATTAGATACGTCTTCAATTTATTTTTAAATGACATAAAATTCTCAGCGGCCTTTATATTCCTTGGTAATTTGTTATAAATTTTAGGGCCCATACAAAATGCACTCTTGTCAAACATAGCCGTCCTATGGCTTATTGCACGAAGTGTACTTGCCAGCCTGGTACTTTTTAACGTTTCATATTTATTAATATTATTTCTAATGTCTAATGCTAGTTCATAAATATACAGTGATGGGAATGTCAATATTTTTAAATTTATAAAATGTGGTTTACACGTATCTGTAGGTTTTAGGGTACATATTGCACGGATACATTTCTTTTGGGCTTTGAAGACAGTTTCTCTATCAGTGGCATTCCCCCAAAACATTATACCATACCTTAGCGTCGAACCAACGTAAGCGTGGTAAGCAGATAGAAGAGCACTTTGGTTGACAACTCTACGTAGCATATACAAGGCATATGAATACCGACTTAGTTTAGTGCAGACTTGTTCGATATGTGTCCTCCATCTCATGTCTGAGTCTATGTGTAGTCCAAGGAATTTTGTAGAGTTGATTTTTTCTATATTTATTTGTTCATATTGTATATTAATAGTATTGGATTTTGAATTTTTTGTTTTAAATGTCGTTATAAATGTTTTAGTTAGATTTATTTTAAGTTCATTTAAGTTTAACCAATTAACTATAGATGATAGCGTATGGTTTATCTCATGTTCATGAGTCGAGGGGTCTTCAGATACTACTATCGCAGTGCTATCGTCAGCATACAGAACCATAGAGGATTTTATGGATTTGGGGAGGTCGTTTATATAAATAATAAAGAGCAGCGGACCTAAAATACTCCCTTGAGGTACACCTCTGAAGACTTTTATTGGTGTTGACAAATGTTTTATTTCTACTTTTGTGACATGTGAGATGCTAGATATTTCAGTTTGTTGTTCTCTGTCACTTAAATATGATTTTATGAGATCTCTAGCCTTTCCCCGTACTCCATACGCTTCTAATTTATTTAATAATAAACCATGATTGACGCAGTCGAAGGCCTTCGTCATATCCATATATAATGCTGAGACATGTTTCTTACTATCCATGCCTTTTAGTACCGTTTTAAGGAAAGTATGAAATGCACTGTTAATAGATTTATTTTTACGGAAACCCATTTGTTCTTCCGCAAGTATGTTATGTTTTTCTATATAGTTGTATAAATTATTATAGATGACTTTTTCAAACACTTTTGATAAGATAGGTATTAGAGATATAGGTCTATAACTATTCATATTTTCCCTATCCTCTTTTTTAAATATTGGAATGACAATAGATAATTTTAATTTTGATGGGAAGACCCCATCTTCTATGCATTTATTAATTATATAACACAATACTGGCGCTATTATTTCCGCCACTCCCTTAATTATTTTAGTACATATTCCATCGTGCCCCACACTATTTGTGTTTTTTAGGGATTTTATTATTGAGACAATACTCCCTGGCGTGCACGGGCGCATAAAGAATGAGTTGGAATTATTGTATGTAATTCTATAATGGGATTTTTTGTTAATAGGGAGTTTATCTGGTACCTGAGTTGTAAAAAAATTATTAAATTCATTAGCTATAGTAATTGGATCTGTGATTGGTAAATTGTTTACATTAATTTTGTCAATTTTTTTAAACTGCTGGTGGATATTTGTTTTATAATTATTTATAACCTTCCAAGTAGCTTTAGCTTTATTTACTGATGTTTTAATATAGTAATCGTTTTGAGATTTTTGCGTTAATTTAATTATTTTTTTAAATCTTTTATTATACGTTTTGTATAAATCTTTAAATTGTTGGCTTGGTGCTTTCCTGAATTTCCAAAGTAGTTGACGTTTACGTTTGGAGCAGACTCTGACACCCTTTGATATCCATTGTGGTCGTTTGTGTGTAGGTACTTTGACCTTTATTAAAGGGAAACAGAGATCATAGAATAATTTTAATAATTCGTGGAATGTGCTAAAGGCATCATCCGCTGTTTCTGCCTTGTAGACTTCATCCCAGGCGAGATTACGCATACATTCAACGAACTTATCTGTATTAGAGGCGCTATAGTCTCGTTTATGTGTGTACCAGTGTGTTATGTTAAAACTTTCTGTGACTGGGTATTGTAGAAGTTGAGCAGTATGATCCGATAGTGCTAGTTCTAGTATTTCATACCTGGTGCCCCGTTTATTACAAATAAAGTTGTCAATACATGTGTTACTACATAGTCGCGTGGGTTCTTTAATTATTAGTTTAAGGTTATAGCTAGCCAGCAGTTGCTCTAATTCTATTACAATTTTATCTCGTTTTAGTACATTGATGTTAAAATCGCCGTACACAATAATTTTCTTATTTTTTAAACAAGTTTTATTGAGTATTTCGTTAAATTTAGAGAAAAATATGTTTACCTTTTCTAGTGTGTTGCAAGGGGGCCTGTAAATGTTGATTACAATAACATTATGCTCTAGGAGTTCAATGGCACTACACTCTACAATATTTCTCACAGTATGTTCCTTTATGTCATAGATTTTAGCCTTTCGATTATTATGTACTAATATGCACGCCCCTCCATTTCTATTGTGCCTAGAGTAAGATGAAATCAATGAGTAATTGGGAATTTTCAGTGAATAAGTATCTTCATTGATCATATTATGTTCCGTGATACAAAGGACATCAACATGTTTATTGTTACGGTTCAACTCTTCCAAATATAACGAAAGCTCATCTGATTTATTTATAAGACCATTGATGTTCTGATGTAATATATATAAGTTATTATACACGAAAAAAATTCAATCTATTATCAGATTCTGTTAGTTGATTAGATGCATCATGTACATTCATCGTGCTTAAATCTAGGATTAGGACTTGTAAGTCGTTTAAAATAATATTCAAGCCTTTATTATTTAAGCTCCCATACCTTTGGTTATAAGTTTCGTAGGTGTAGGGAAGATTTAAGTTGGAATCCAAAATATACGCATATTTATATGTCTCAACATCCATGTAGATTAAATTATTAAAGGTGTCGACTCTACTATTAAACATTATATTTTTGTTAGCCATATATCTAAAAGTCGGCAGACATATTATAAAGTTCGTGTGGGTTAAAGCTTGTAATTTACCGCGAATGAAAGCAACCAACTCTATATAGTTCTGGGTCCTTTTAAAATCTTCTTCCCCAACGTAAATAACACAGTGGTCGGAGTAAGTTAAGTTTTGTACTTTCTTATCAATACTATCTAATAGTTGCTTTAATCCACAATTTGGCATGCGATAGTGACATATATTAAAATTACCTAAATTAGATCTCTGACTGATTGTGCATAATCTATTAGACTTTTCACTACTTAAAATACATATATTATTCTTTACAACCGGCAGCGATGGGTTTTGCGAGTTTTTAGTAAGGTCTTCAGTTATGGATGCCCCATCATCAGGAATTTCGAAAGTCTGTGGTTTAATGATCTTCTTTTCCGTAGAACTAATTTTATTTCCCTTCGGTGTTTGTAATTTCTTCTTTAATGGACTACTGGTGACTTTTTTATACATCTCATTTTTCTTCAATAAATCGGCGTTTGTTTGCTTCAGAGAGCTATTTTCCAAAGATAGTATTTCTATTTCTCGATGTGCGCTTTGTAATTGAGACCTAAGGTTCTCAATGTCAGTTTTAAGGATGTTTATCTGCTTATCCTCCTCGTCTTCTGAAATTTCCGGCATACTATTAGTAGTCTCATCCAATGTTTGTGGAATAATTTCACTGGTGTCATTATTGGGTTCCGATATAGTACGTGTGCGACGGAATGTTATATTTTCTAGGAAGTTCATGATAATTTTACAAATTTAAATTATCACAAGCCACAAAAAGTCTCCCAGTAATCGTCGGATTTGAACGTGCGGTCATGCGGTTCGAACAATTAAGTCAGTTCGTACACCGCTAAGCCACTCGTACAGTTAACAGTACGATCCAATTTTGCAATCTAATGGCGTTTTAACTACGCAAGTCCTTCTTTGTGTAATAGATGTCGCTATTTACAATATTGATTGCCGATTTGTTATTTATTTGTTCGGCAACACTGCGATAACAATGTTAGTGGTTGGTTTATAGGGTATTTGCTAGATGGCGCTGGCGTTGGCACAACTTCAAGTCACGTAGATGCATTATTTGAATAAAAAACGATTTTTGCCAGCACCAATTTTTGTTTAGATCACTTTTTTATCACCACAGTCTAGGAATTATTAGTAATTATGATTGTTTTGAAGCATGATGTCTTAAAATTTGAATGTTTACACTGGTTTATCTTATAGCAATGAGTTTTGTAGTCAATGTTTATATATTTGAGAATCAATGTTTGTATAGTAACCCGGTGTTTTTGATTAATAATAACACTGTCACTGCCAGATTTCGGGTTTAGCTTCACTTTTATTTATTGTCACTGTATTAATACTGGGTCTACTATTTTTAAGAATTATTTAATTACAAGCACAATTTAGATCCAATGTTAACTTGTCAGCTGTCAGCTGTCAACCGGGTCTGTTCATTCGGGTGGTTTGAATTTTTTGAAGTATGTGTGATTTCTTTTATTACTTTCCACAATTTCCTGTTATCCCCCTGTGCTGCTTGTATCTTATCTTTCTCGTAGGCTCTTTCGACTGTTTTTAAAAGATTATTGCAGAAATTTCTATAGCGCGTGTAGGTAGTTTTTAGAGTTTGATTGTCTGGGCAGAGTTTACATTTTTGATGAAGGCAATCTCTATTTCTCATGCAACGCAGAAGGCCTTGTGTAATCCACGGCTTAATTATATTTTTTCGTCTAGGTGAGTCATAAATGGCACTATGGTCAATATTAAGGATGTCGTGTTCTAAGCTTTCTGTGTCAACTTTTTTATGGAGGTAGGGGAAAATTGAGTAGTCTTCTTAAAGTTTAGGTTTAGCAAAACTGGGTAATGATCAGTCAAGGATGTGGTAAGCACTATGGTCATAGCAGAGGAATATGTTTTTAGAAGGGCATGATCAATGCACTAACTTAACTCTGCCTATGCCGGTCCCAAGCCCGGATGAAAAAATGAGGAGGGTTTGTCTGGAGAAGAACTGCCCAGCTGTAAAATGTTCAACGCCGAGTATTGGGCGGCGGTTAACAATCCCGACACCTCCGTGTACGTGTTCACGGAGTGGTGCTCAATGACCATGAGGTCCTAAATTACCTCAAAAATATTGCCGTGGAAGGAATCGGGTAGCCACCACGATGTATTTACCCAAGAAAACCCCCATGGAAAGCACAACTTATAGAGCTGATTTGTTGGACGATCCGACTAACACTCGGCGCCTTTCGGTTACCGGGACGAGAGGTGTGAAATTGGCTACCGAAGCTGCTGCCAAGACGGACCACCGGGTCTTGGATAGTAGATATGCTACTGGTGAGCCACATAGTAGGATTTCAATCCGTGAACAACGACGGATTGCCACGTGGAACGTCCGTGGTTTACTTGCCCCAGGGAAACTGGAAATTGTGGAGAAAGAGGCGGAATCACACAAACTGACTTTGCTTGGAATGACCGAAACCCACAAGAGAGGACAAGGACACCAAACAACCTCCAATGGAAACACCGTATACTTCTCAGGCTCTGCTGATACTAGCACCAACGGAGTGGCTGTCTGGGTATCTCGCCGTCTAAGTAGGCATGTACTGGGTTATAACCCAGTGTCTGATAGAATAATTACTCTAAGACTTAACACGAAGCCCTGTACCCTCAACATTGTTGTGGTGTATGCTCCCACATCCGGCGCTAAAGAGGAGACTATCGACGAGTTCTATGCTGTCCTGGAGGCTACTCTGTCCAAAATACCGAATCGCGAGATCACTTTGTTACTGGGTGATTGGAATGCAAAAGTAGGCAGTACGCAACAAGACGATCACATCCGGAACACGGTCGGAAAATATGGCATTGGCACTAGGAATGAGAGAGGTCAACGACTCTTGGAGTTCTGCATCGAAAGGAAACTCACAATAATGAACACCTGTTTCCAACACCACCCAAGACGTCTATACACATGGAGGTCTCCTGGCGATAGGTACCGTAATCAAATAGACTACTTAATTATTAACAGCCGCTGGAGAACTTCAATAACCAATGTAAAAACGTTTCCTGGTGCAGATTGCGGTTCGGACCACTGCCTTCTTGTGGCAAAATTTTCTCTGCGTCTGAAAGCTGTGAAAAAAGATCTTCCCTTGAGACCACGAACATTGACACCGTCGGAGAGGAAAGTGTTCCAAGAAGACTTAAAGAAAGCAATTGCAGACAGACCACTCCCCATTGACGACGGGGCCAATGAACACTGGATCCATCTCAGGGACTTGACGTGGAAAGTCATGAATGGCATCACAAGTCAACAAACTCAAGCCACTTGCAAACAAACATGGCTAACCACTGACACCTGGAATTTGATAAAGGAACGGAAAGACCTCAAAATTCGGGGACTGGTAACACAGGGTGACCGAGACAAATATGCTGTCTTGAGTCGAAAGATACAACAGCTCTGCCGCCGAGACAAAAATAATTTTGTGGCGAATATCTGCCAAGAGATAGAAGACCATGCGCTAAAGATACAAACATCGGATCTGTTTAAGAAAGTAAGGATATTGTCGAAGCAGTTCAAACCGAAAACGTGGGTGGTTGAGGACAATGATGGTAGACCACTTCAAGATCTGGTTGCAATAGCGGAGCGGTGGAGGCAATACTGCGAAGAGCTATACCAAAATCCCAACGATAGCGATAACTCATTATCTGCATGGGAGTCGATAGATCAAGAACCTCCCATACTGCCATCTGAAGTTGAGGCCGCTATTGCAGCGCTCAAAGACAGGAAGGCGCCTGGGCCGGATCAGTTAACAGCCGAAATTATAAAAGCGATGGGCTCATCGGGCGTGGACACCCTCCACAAGATATGCAATGTGATCTGGCGTACCGGCAAGTGGCCGGACGATTGGGCAAAATCAATCATTCTACCGCTGCACAAGAAAGGTTCCACGGCGAAATGCGACAACTACAGAACCCTAGCCCTTATATCCCACGCCAGTAAAGTGTTGCTACACATAATAAACAAAAGAATCCGTCATTTCTTAGACTGGCAAATTCCGCAGGAGCAGGCTGGTTTCGTCAAAGGCAAAGGGACTCGCGAACAAATTTTAAACGTTCGCCAAATAATTGAAAAGTCTTACGAATTTAACACCCCTGTCATCCTGTGTTTTATAGACTACAGCAAAGCTTTTGACTGCGTGATTTGGTCGGCATTGTGGAAGATTCTGGAAGAACTTGGAGTACCTTTGCACCTGGTGGCTCTTATTCAATCGCTTTACTTGACCAATCAGGGTGTGGTAAAAGTTGACAGATCAATGTCTGGGCCTTTCAACTTCGGCAAGGGCGTAAGACAGGGTTGCATTCTGTCCCCCATCCTTTTTAACATCTACGGGGAGTATATCATCAGACGAACTTGTGAAGACTGGGACGGTGGGGTCACAATAGGTGGCACCAAACTTACTAACCTCCGCTACGCAGACGATACTACACTACTAGCTGCAAATGAAACAGAAATGGTGAATCTCCTTGAAAGGATGGAGAGAATTAGTATGGAACTGGGGCTCAAAATCAATCACGCTAAAACTAAACTCATGATAGTGGATCGCGCAAACCATCTCCAACATACAGGTGCCCTATCACTGGAAACCGTAAGCGACTTTATCTACCTAGGTGCAAGTATCAGCAATTCGGGGTCATGTGAGAATGATATAAGGAGGCGTATAGGGATGTCCAAAAATGCAATGACCCAGCTGCAAAGAGTATGGAGAGACCGTAACATTTCAAGGAAGACGAAGGTGAAACTGGTCAACTCCCTGGTGTTCTCCATCTTCAGTTACGGGGCTGAGACGTGGACTCTGAAGAAGGCCGACCGTGACCGAATCGATGCTTTTGAGATGTGGTGCTGGAGGAAGATGTTGCAAATCCCCTGGACTGCCTATCGCACCAATGACTCTATCCTCCGGGAACTAAACATAAATATCAGACTGTCCACGGTCTGTCTTCGTAGGATTCTGGAGTTTTTTGGTCACATTGCCAGAAAGGACGGACACAACCTCGAACAGCTGATGGTTACTGGCAAGATCGAGGGCAGACGTCCAAGGGGTCGAAGTCCAATCAGATGGTCAGACCAAGTCCGCACATCTTTAAATACCAGGCTGCACGATGCTCTCCACGACGCCAAAGACAGAAGCAGATGGCGCAAATTGGTGAAGGAGAAGTTGTTTTCACGAAGACCGGGGAATCACGACCCTCAGTAATGAGGAACACGATGCGAGGAGGAGGATCAATGCACGTTTTACTTTCGCTACGTGTTATGAAGGTATGGGCTGGAAGAAGGCCATGAGAAGCAGCAAGGGTTAGGTAACGTTCGCCACTCATTTCTAATTTATTATGGTTCATTGCAATGTTTATGTCTCCCATGACAATAATATTCTCAAAGCAGGAATATTTTAAAAGAACATCGTCTAATGATTAAAGGAATGGATCCAGGTTGTGGAATGACGGAGAGCGATACATAGCAATGATCGCCGTGCGATCATCTAAATTAGCAACGAGACAGTTAGATCCTTCAAAACTTGGTTCAATCACTGTAAGCCGAAGGTGTTCTCTGTAGTAAATAACCACACCATCGTTTTGTTTATGATTACTTTTTGTTGCTTCAAAGCGATAGCCACTTAGGTTGGGAATAACTAATGTGCGTGGAAGCCAGCATTCAGTGAGTACAATAATGTCACAGTTCAATTTTAGTCGGGCAAGTAATATTTCGAGACCTGACATATTGCAGTTCATACTTCGTATGTTTTGCGTTAGGACTAAGAGGCTATCTGACGACGTGGTTATAAGCTTGTGACAATCTTCAATATCTATTTTTTGCGACTGTGAAACGGTTACTCTATCTATGTCCTCCGACAGTTCATTAATATTATCGAATGCGATTGATTATAATAATAATAATAAAAATCTTTATTTATCTCGACATCAAAATACAGTGACTATCATAATACGTAACCTTATATGGAGAAGGGTGTCTGAGATAGGTAAGGCCCTGTGTTAAAGATCACCCATTTTACATAGAGGAATAATTAACCGTGAAATAATTTACTTGTAGTCTTTACAAAATCGAAAATTTAAGATTAAAGAACAATACAATTAAATTAAATTAAATGAAAATGAAGTTTAAAGAGAATTAAAATCAAAATCAAAGATAAATAAAATATAAAATTCAGCGAAAAATATACAAAAGAAGTATCTTATTCCCTGAAAAGTATGTAGGTACCTACAAACAATAAGTAGGTACCTATGTAACTAATGAGAATGGAGAAATGATAAGGATGTGTGCATGAGTGATTGTATAAGTGTAATGTGAGGGTAAATGTGCGTGTTATGAGTTTATGACACTGGTTTTAAAATATTTTCCGTGGAAATATAGTCAAGGTTTAACAGCCAATTTCTTAATTTCCTTTTACAAACCTCTTTTGTATGCGTGTATATAAATATAGTATATTATTGTAGTTTATTATTCATAGAGTTGTACAGAAAAGTACCAAGAAAGCAGAAAAAGCGTTGAGAGAAACTTGTGTTGTAACGGATGATTGGACAAACATTGGTTGATTATCTGTTTTGTGTTAGGAGATCGGGATCTAGGGGTAGTTCAGCGTGTTTTTTTAATACCGTCATGATAATGAATAATTGCCGGACTGTAAGTACCTGGCAGTGTTGATAAAGTTCAGAAGTTTGGTATAGGATTGGGAAAAAGTAACTAACTTTTAATACTGCTCTTTGGGCTCTTTCTAGATTGATCACGTATGATTTAGAGGAACCGCCCCATGTGGTAATGCAATATGATATAAGTGATTGGCATAATGCGAAGTAAAGTTTCTTAAGAACAGATGAATTGGAAATATGTCGTAGGTTTTTAAATATATAAATTAATTTGCGTATACGTTTAACGAGGGATTCTATATGTTGTTGGAAGCTGAGTCTGGAATCTATAATTATACCTAGATACTTAAGGGAACTAGTTTTAACCAAGCCAGGACAGGAACACTGGTTGATATTATCACAGGAGTGAGCTTTTAAGTCGAAATCAGGTTGATCTTGCGGCTTAAGTGAGTAAATCATAAATTTCGTCTTATCCACATTTAGGGTTAGCAAGTTGTAATGCAGCCATTTATAGACGGTATCAAACCCTTGTTGAGCATATTGTCTAACCTCATTCCAAGTGTTAGCATGAAATATCAAGGTAGTATCATCGGCAAACGTGATAATTTTTTCGTTTTCTAAACTGATATTACATAAATCGTTTATATAAACTAAGAATAATGTTGGGCCGAGGATACTGCCCTGTGGAACACCGTATTGGTTAGAAAGTTCATCGCTAACCCAATTTCCTATTTTTGTTTTTTGTGTTCTGTTAGATAGATAGTTAGTGAATAGTTGCAGCGGCAGACTTCTAACTCCCATATTTTCGAGCTTTTTAATCAAAATGGGAACAGATACTGTGTCGAATGCTTTGGCTAAATCTAGGTAAATGGCTAAGGTCTTCTTTTTACTATCTAACTTATTAATTATGTGATCTGTTAGTTCGTGGACGGCTTTAGCTGTTGGCCTGCCAGATCGAAATCCGAACTGAGATGGAGATAGAAGAGAGTTTTGTTCAAGATATTTAGTAAGCCTGGTGTTCATTAATCGTTCATTAATGAACACCAATTATGATCATTTCCTCAAAATATTTCCTCATAACCATGAGTGGATCTAGTTTGGATGAGTTAGTACAAAATAGATAATTGAACATGTATGTTTTAGATAATTTACAAACGGTGAAAAACAATAAAATAAAAGATTGCCACAAACATCTAAGACCGTCCAAAATAGTGAAAAAGTATAAAAACGATTTGCCGTAGAATGATGGTGAATTTAAAACAACTAGATGGGCCATCATAACTATGGTTTTCGTTAATAAATGTTTTTCGGTAATTCTGTGTGTGTACGGTTGACCACAATATCTTAAGATAGCGAGATTTGTGTTGAGTGTGCATGTGTAAAACAAAGTAAATTTAATAGGGTAAACATAAAATAAAACGTATTCAAAAATGTATGACTGAGCTTAACTAATATTAGTCATTTTGAGAGACTTAACTTTTCCAGGTCGCTTACACTATACCATTAGAAGTCCAACAAAATGTAAATCCATGGCTCTTTTTAAACATTCTTGCCTGGTAAAATAACTTTTGTGTCAATGTCTCCGAAACATAAATTGGTTTAAGGGGGTAGTCAGAGTTAACATGAGTTGTGTTAAGTTTATTTTCTTTTGTTTTGGACTTGTTGAAACTTTTGACACCTCGCAAGATACCGTCTTTTGTTAGGGTCGTAGTAAACTCGACAGTGACAGGATTAGAGCCATCTTTTGAGGGTATTCCCCCTAATTGTGGAGCTGTGAATTTTCAGGTCGAGTTTTTCCCAATTTTAAAGACATCGATGCATAGATTGTCCGTCGTTTCTCCGTGGGTTTTTGATAAGTTTTGTATCTCAATTCCGGTTCCACGTGACTTTTGCTGGCGTATTTCCAGTCTTTCTTCGATTAGTTTAATTTTACTTTTATCTTCTACCCTCTCAGACTCGAGCAACGATATTTTTGTCAAGAAATCGTCGTATTTGTTTGACATAAGATCCACGCTATTTCTCAATTAAACATTTTGAACATTGACTTCCTTAATCGTGTTGATTAAGTCCTGGAAACGTTTATCCTGTTCCTTAGAGAATGTGTCAAATTTCTCCTCGATCATAGCAAAGTAATCGCAGTCACCATCGTCATTTTCGATATTTTCGGCGAACTTACGTTTCTTTTGCTCCGCCATGCATAAATGCACACGAAGATCAGGCACCGACTCGGAGTGTTCCAAATCGGAGGTTAATGGATTCAATTTTAAGATTGAAGGTTTCTTGTTGACTTTAGCCGGGGCCACAGCTTTCAGGGGTGGTGAAGTGGGGGGTGTTCGCTTTTGCGGCATGGTAATATTGACTGTTCGCTTATCCAGTTACCAGGAAAGTATCAAAACAAAGTCGGGGCTCAGTCTTCACTGACGGACGTCAATAGAGATGACTCATAAAGTTTTTGAAGTACCCGGAGCGCATAGACTCTGCGGAGGTGGCGCAAGCGACATCGCTGCGTCACTGCGAGGGCGTAGCAAGTAGAAACAGGCGCGTACCTTCGTTGCGTTGGTGGTGGGCGGGCTGCCACACAAGGGAGATTGCAGGATGCTCGTGTGCAGGGAGGCGGAACCGTGCGCTAATCACCAAGCTGCTGGTGTGCGCAAGGGAGGCGGCACTTGTGCTAATCACCAAGATGTCTTGACGGCGCGTGGAGAATTTTTCGAACTCCTACGATTCATGCACTCCTATTTTTTATACTTATTTTTGGATAGTTTAAAAACGAAATTAATTTTAAAATAGTAATGGTACGGTAACTCAAAACACGTCTGCTCGTATTCGAGATCCGGGGGGAAGGCAAAATATCACAACACACGCGATTCAGATACTCGGGCAGTTGAACTCCAGAATCGATAGATGGCGTTGTGCATTTGTCGTCATTTTAAGAATTGTAGTAGATATAATATCGATCCAACCTAAGCAAAACCTAAGTATAACGTGTATGTATTGTGTTGTCTTTACCATAAGTGTATAACCAATATATATGGAGATCCTATGATAATTGAGCCAGTAATAAATTATGTTCTGATCGATACGCGTGTTTCGTTTATATCTCCGAACCTTACATGGCGACCCTGCCAGTTAAGGTGTCGTCGCGCAGTAGTCGAATTTCAGTGCGTGGTTTTTGATACGAAACATTTTCTTTTTCGATACTCTTTTTTTCTCTCCGAAAAATGTGTCAGTCTAAAATAGAGAAAGATGAAGTATTTCTTAACCAACGTACCAAAAAATACAAAGCTATTTTAAATTTTGAAAAAAATACACTGTCTTTAACAAATAATACTAATACTGTATCGATATCTATGAGTAATGCCTCCCATAATAAAACCAGTTTCCTAAGCATACCACCGAGATGCGAAAAAATATTTATAATAGACAGTAAAATAAACGAAGAATGTGTAGTCCTACCGGAAGAATTATGTGAGGGCGTGTTTATGGCTGGAAGTATTTGCAAACCTAAAAACGGCCAAATTGGTATTCAAATGTTAAATACTCGAGAAACCACAGTCAATCTTAACTATTTTAAGCCGGAAATACATACCTTATCTGATTATAATATTTGCGAATTTAAAAAAAATTATAATATAGATGGGGATAGAGTACGTAAAATGCTTTCTGAGATTAATCTAAACCATTTAAATGACGAAGAAAGGTTATCAATCCAAAAAATATGCGCAAAGTTTTCAGACGTATTTTACTTGCCTAATGACAAACTTACTACGACGAATCTTTACAGCCAAACGATACAATTAAAACCAAATGCAGATCCAGTCTATGTTAAACAATATAGGTTACCTTTTGCACAACGTACGGAAGTTGAAAAGCAAGTTAGCAAAATGCTCTCCGAAAATATTATTGAACCATCAAAAAGCGAATGGTCTAGTCCTATTTTACTTGTCCCTAAAAAGTCGGAAGACGGTTCGAAGAAGTGGCGATCGGTTATTGATTTTCGAAAATTAAATGATAGAATATTAGATGATAAGTTCCCACTTCCAAATATAACAGACATTTTAGACTCCCTTTCGGGTGAAATGTATTTTTCCCAATTGGATTTATCCCAAGCGTATTATCAGGCTGATTTAGCGCCCGATTGTAGAAAATATACTGCTTTTACTACTCCAACAGGCCAATACCAAATGACGAGGCTACCCATGGGCTTGAAAATCAGCCCAAGCTCTTTTTCCCGGCTAATGACCGTAGCAATGTCAGGGCTGACGTATGAAAAATTGTTTGTCTACTTAGATAACCTTATCTGTTTTGGTCGTAGTTTAGAAGTCCACAATAATGTCAAAAATCATTTAATTCTTTAAAACTTGCATTAATATCTCCACCAATACTACAATACCCGGATTTTGATAAAAATAATACATTTATTTTACATACAGATGCATCTGGTTATGCAGTCGGATCAGTATTATGTAATAGCAATGATAAGCCCATTGCATTTGCTAGCCGTAATCTTAATAAAGCCGAAATTCGATATCCAACTATAGAGAAAGAGTTACTAGCTATCGTTTGGTCGGTAAAGTATTTCCGGCCATATCTCTAAGGAAGAAAGTTTGTAATTAAAACTGACCACAAACCATTGGTTTATCTATTTAATATGACTAGTCCATCCAGTCGCTTAACAAAGTTTAGACTCTTATTAGAGGAATACGATTATATAATCGAGTATGTTAAAGGGGCTGACAACGCAGCTGCGGATGCTTTGTCACATATCAGGATAACAAGTGATGAATTGAAGGCAATGAGCGAACATATAGTATCGGTACTTACTAGAGCACTAAAAAGAAGATTAAATGACGAAAATATACAAAGCGATGACGCAAAGGAGGATAATATTACTCCAATAGAAATAAACGATCAACCCAAAGTTGTAGGAAAAATGAAAAAACCAAGCAATAGTATAGAATTATTTTTTACGAGTAAACAAAATTGGGATGCAATAAATAGGAATTTCAAACAAGGATCAGAATTATTTGTTTATGTGGTACAAAAGTCAATAATTTACGTAAACCCTATCTTCAGATCATATTGTGCACGAGATGCCTTTGTGAGGGAGTTGGGTTCGTTCTGTGGCAGATTTAAAATATGCGATTTATATATTATTAAAGATAATAGTAATGCCGAACACATAAAAGAATTAACGCACATTATAAATGAGACACCCGATTGGTCCGGGCCACGTTTATTTATTATAAATGGTGTCAGAAAAATAAGCGATCGCGACACACAGCGCGTCATATTAAACGATTATCATATATTGCCAACAAGCGGTCACGCTGGAATCAGACGTTTAAATAAATAATATAAAAAAGCGTTTTTTTTGGCCAAGACTAGACAAAGACGTAGCTGATTTTGTAAACCGGTGTGACAAATGTCTACGTCAAAAACATTTTAAATCCGTAAAGGAACCCATGGTTATAACCGACACAGGATGTTGTGCTTTCGATAGAGTTTTTTTAGATTTAGTAGGGCCCTTAAGTAAAGATAATGATAGTTATGCATATATTCTCACACTACAGTGTGATCTTAGTAAGTACGTTGAGGCTTATCCACTAAGAAATAAAGATAGTATCTCAGTGGCGACGGCTTTCGTAAACAATTTCATCTTACGTTACGGAATTCCGCGGCATATTATATCTGACCGAGGTACTGAGTTTGTTTCGACATTAATGCAAGAAGTTTGCAAATTACTCCAAATAACTCAAATAACATCGACAGCTTACCATCACCAATCAATAGGAGGATTGGAAAATAGTCATAAAAATTTGATGTCATTCCTTCGAATTCAAACTAATAATAATCCAAGAAATTGGAGTATATGGCTACCATATTGCTGTTTTGCATTCAACACAACAGTTCATACGGAAACTAAATATACTCCGTATGAACTTGTTTTTGGAAAGCTTTGCAATCTCCCGAGTAATTTAAGTTTAGATTTAGAACCATTTTATAATCATTACGACTACCCTAAGGAACTCAAATACAGGCTCTAAAAATCGCAATACGACGCCAAACAAAATTTGATTACTAGTAAGCATTTAAGAAAATTAAAATACTATAGTTATACGAACCCAGTTACGTACAAATCTGGTGATATGATATTACTCAGAAATGAACAATCTGTAAACAAATTTGATCCACTGTACATTGGACCTTATAATAGTTATTTATGCTACAAGTGCGGAAGGTAGGTGATTTCCGATGATTGGCATTTTTATTCACGAGCGAGCGAAGCGAGTGAGTGGATAAATCGACACGAGTCGGAAATCATCTTACGAACGTGTATCATACAACATTTTACTATGCATTGTGCGAGGAAATAAATAAATTAATAAAATTAAATTTATAAAATGGCGGGCTTATTCAAGCGCGTTCATCATATCCACAGATTTACTAATAGTTTCTCGGGCATATCTACTGCGCATGTGCAAATAGCTGTCACATCATAAGGCACGAGCAAAATATACGTTCTGCCAAACATATTTAATTAATATTTAAAATTAATTTATTGTCAAAATCAAAATCTAGAGTAATTAAAAACGCCTAAAATGAAGTATTAGTTTTATTCTACCTTTTATATGAATGATAATCTGTACATAACTATTTTTTTAAACTTTTCTCAAATATTAAAAACTCTATGCGTCGGGCTGACGTTGAAGTTAAAAATAAAAAAAATACAGGAAAGTAAAAAGCACTAGTGAAAAAAAGTGACACTTTCCGTACAGTTTGGATGCTTGGAAAACCGCTCTTTTCGAGGACATGCATTGTAAAGTTATTGAAGATTGTGAACCTAATTTGAAAATTAATTATAAAGGCAAAGAAACATTAATTCATAAAAACAGAACTAGGCCTTATTCAAGTTAGATTGGGTATTAAGTGTTAAGTACTTTATGACGCAATAGATAAGAAAAATATAATATGTAAATGTAATCACTATAGGTAATAGTAATTGAAAAATGGAATGTAAGAATTAAGTTTAATTAGGTACTGTTAACATTTTGGGCCCATGAAAACATAAATAATATTATATGTATCAATTAAAAAAAAAAGAAGAAATGTTTAATTCTTGGTTTTCGGTGGGCATGTAGTAGATATAATATCGATCCAACCTAAGCAACACCTAAGTATAACGTGTATGTATTGTGTTGTCTTTACCATATGTGTATAACCAATATATATGGAGATCCTATGATAATTGAGCCAGTAATAAATCATGTTCTGATCGACACGCGTGTTTCGTTTAAATCTCCGAACCTTACATGGCGACCCTGCCAGTTAAGGTGTCGTCGCGCAGTAGTCGAATTTCAGTGCCACGCAGTAATATGTGACGAACTTTTGAGTATTTGATACGAAACATTTTCTTTTTCGATACTCTTTTTTTTTTTTTCTCCGAAAAATGTGTCAGTCTAAAATAGAGAAAGATGAAGTATTTCTTAACCAACGTACCAAAAAATACAAAGCTATTTTATTTTTTTTTTAAAATACACTGTCTTTAACAAATAATACTAATACTGTATCGATATCTATGAGTAATGCCTCCCATAATAAAACCAGTTTCTTAGGAAACTGGTTTTATACCACCGAGATGCGAAAAAATATTTATGATAGACAGTAAAATAAACGAAGAATGCTTTTGCCATCACATAGCTCTCCTAGCTATCTCATAGCTCTCTTCTCAATTGCTCTACTCGCACAACCCTACGATGTCGAGTCAACTCAACTCTCTGAACTTAGAACCAGTTCCCCACAGACATTTAGCCTGTCATATGTTACGTCAATTCGTCATCTACTATCTCAATTGGTACTTGAGCTTTGTGTATCTTAATAACACAATCTACGCATAGTAATCAAAATTAGTAAACCAAAATTATTTCAATATTCGTAATGAAGGCTTGACGATTCGAACGTCATCAACATTAACATTGTGACTTCACCTCTCGCGTCACTATGCGAGTTTACTTTATTTTAACCTCATAACTCAACAGGAATCCTCTGTAAGGTTCCTTACACAAACGTGTTTTTTACACCGACTTACAGGTGCTCTACAGGCCCACATTTGCTATAAAGACCTCCAGTTGGCACACTGGCCTACAGTTGCCATAAAGGCCTCCAGTTGCCACACAGGCCTATAGTTACCATAAAGGCCAACCGTTGCCACACAGGCCAACACACAACGCTCGGCTAGTCCTGACCAAACTAGATTATTGGGTTCGTGAAAATAGAGTTTTTTTTTGAACTCTACTCTCTAACTAAATCATTGGCCTGGGTCATGTAACACAGTCATTCCAAACAAACTTTAAAACTTCTGCTGCAGCAACAACTGCCAAGCTTATAGAAACCCTCGAGTAAAACCTCTAACGCCACGGCTCTATAGCCGACCAGCAATTGTATTGCTCTCACACAACGGACTCTCTAGACCCCGACCTCCGCCAGAATCCACTGGTACGGTCAAACATAATACGGCTGATAGACTCAATTACTCGACATCTTAAGCTTGCTTATAATCATTAAAATCCTTTTAACATCAACATCGACTGGTACATGACCCGCTGGCATCTTCCTTATCCTACCTTATGCATACTGGTAGGTTCTAAGCGTAGGTACATATTTAAAGCTTTCGGTGTATAACGATCACCATCCTGTCATAATCACCTATCGCGGACTTAATACAGGGCCTATTTAGTTTTCGTACTAAAGTTTCCCACACAACACTATTCATTAGAAAAAGGTCCGACGATCAACAAGCTCAACTAAACAAAGTAATTGTACCAATTCTGTTACTATTTACTGTAATTCAAAGGCAATGCATACTCAACTCATGAAACCTCTTCAAAAACCCATCGCCACATGGTACGCATGAGGTGCGGTCCAGAATTGGTCTTATGAGTAAACATGTTAATCAGATTTGGTTTCACTACCACTGTCATCAACTATGACGTCTAATCCTCAAGGAACTTGGTGATCGGGTATCCTTCTCACAAGATTCGCGCCTTTCACTCTAAGATCTTCTAACATACAGACTGTTAATATGAGGGGAACAATTAGGCCTGATCATATTTGCTTCTTAATAGCTCGCGTGGAGGACCTTCACGAATAACTCGGATCAATATCGTTTAAACCAGATTATCAACAGTAACCCTTTACTATCGCTCACAAACTCAGTTTTCATGTACGGAAAACGATCGCGAGATCTACTGCTATCATAATATTACTTTGAAAGTAAGCAAGTGAATTCAGATCTGAAGACGGTGGTTGTACATCGTTACGCAACAAGATCCGTCCTGAATACACGCAAATGACCAGTACCGTTACTAACTCGATACAATTACGGTAGCCCAACGACATCACTAACTCGCTTTGCCACTGAAAACGACTAGTTATTCAGTCATTTTGGATAACTCATCTCCTTCATATGGGCTATCTCATCCTAAAGTTCGTACTGAACCAAATGTTGAAACTAGGAAAGTACTAACAAGCCAATAGGCAACTTATTAGCTACTTGCTTTTTACTAGGTGTGTCTTAATTACCCAGTCATGGTGCTAGGTATAACCACTACCAACCAATTCAGTGTTCCAACATGAACACTCTTAAAACTCGAAATAGCATCTCATCACTAGAAAACATTCGACTTCACTATCGAAATAAAATAGAAGCGACTCACCGAGTATTCCATTCCAAACTTGCGCGCGCTTGTTACGTTCGGCTACGACCTGCGAACTGCTACCATGCCGTTCTTCTTATCCTCTCAGATGTTGACATGTCAACCTTCGCGCTCAGCATCTGAATCGCCAGCCTCCAGCAGAGGCTTCAGGCTGCGACACAATATGGTATCTGAAACATGAAAAATATTACGAGAGTATATGTTCACATGGTTATCTTAACCATAGACAGCTTTGATGGAATTTATGTGGTGCACTGGTGCTGTAACCTAAACCAATCAATCTGCCTAGCCTCTTTCCCACTGCATTGGGATCGGCTTCCAGTCCTACCGGATTCAGCTGAGTACCAGTGCCTTACATAGAGCGACCGCCCATCTGACCTCCACAACCCAGCAACTGGGTAACACGGTACCCCTTGGCAAGACTGGTGTCAGATCTCAAGCATCTGACTACCCGTAACGACTGTCAAAAATCTTCAAATGACAGCCGGGACCAACGGCTTAACGTGCTTTCCGAGGCACGGAGGAAACCCGGTATGTTGAAATGGTCAACCATCCACGGACCGACCTCGTCAAGCGCTACTTAACCTTGATGATCGATCAGTGCGGCTGTTATTATTTAGCCACGAGCTCCTAGTAGTAGAAGTAACCTAAACCTGGAATATGTGTTGTTATGGACACCGAATGTGAGTGCAGAAGTCCCTGTCCAAAACATGAACCACACATTACAGTGGCCCAAGTGCCCAGGCAGGTATATGAGATTTAGAGAATCAAATAAATGCCATTGCATTTTAAGTCGCGATTAACGACCTGGCCGGGCCTGGTAGGGGTTACCACCTTTTAGATAGTTTGGCCCTCCGTCCACAAAAGAAGAATACTATGCTTCGTCTCAAACTTAGTTAACTCTGACTAAATAAAACTATCACACTACAAAACTAATCAAAATACTTTTTTGGATTTATCATAATTTTCAGACTGAAATGTGAGGTAGGGTCGTAAATGTCACTATATCGTTCTACCTTCTAAACAATAATAGTCAGCCAGGGCTAGTCAAAGGTTATTGCCAGTAGAATAATAACTCTTCAACAACACCAAAACTTGACCATCGATAACTAACATGAAATTTTAACCTAACACGGGCTACCCCGACGAACCACTGACCACCATACCGTACACGAAACCAGAATTTTGAATAATGAACACACTTTACAATAGTCATAACAAAATGAAAACGACTCACCAGACTGGCATAAAGATCAGTGTGTATGGATCTTTCCACACGTCCACACGCTCCTCCTTGTCCTGTCCAACTCCTTGGTTGTAACTAGCCTCCTTGCTACTTCGCTCCAGACTGGTTTTTTATTATTCAAGACTGAGGGTAGTCTCAACTGACAACGCGTTTTTTTTTTTTGGAAGAATGTAACCGCAATTTTCACTAGCATTGTTTTTATGTGTGATCTCATTAGCCCGACCGAATCCCAATTCTGATGTCGCATCAAGGCTGGCCGATAGATTTAAACCATCGGGAAGTCAGGATGTACTCCCTTAGGTTAAGACATCGTGTGTGGGCAGGTCGGTGGGAACAATCGTGCAAATGAAATCACATAAATTATTCGATACACTGGGTTTATTCAAATAGTCACAACTCAGTTACAATCTTGCTTACTAATATTACAGATCGACACTGATTCTACGACGTGTTAGGTCTAAGGCTGTCAGTACTCAACTGCCATATTCTATGTTCCCCACCACGCAAGTGGTTAGAAATAGCGCGCCAATGCGTAGTTGTTCTAGCTTTGCCGCCAGATGGCGTGCTTGCGATTTGTTTTAACGTCCGTAATATTGACTAAACCCGACATATGTATGATTGTTTCATCACAATCTATTTTGTTTGTCAATAAAAGAATTTTCAACACAAACAATGTACAAAAGTTTAAATCCAAACTAAATAACCAAAACTGGATCAATATCATGCTGCCAAATAAAAATGTTGATGAGAACTATCAATCTTTTCATAACACACTGGTAGATATCTTAGATGAATGTGTGTATGTAAGTAAAATATAATAATTATTGGCTAACCGTTGGTCTAAAACAATCTTGTAAAAATAAAAGACTATTAAAATTCTATCCCTAAAATTAAATAATCCAGTACTTACGAAATACTATAAAAATATGAAACGATCCTAAAAAATACTATAACAACGGCAAGAAAATTATACTACATAAAGAAAATGAATAAATCAACAAATAAAGTTAAAACCATGTGGAATATTGTAAAAGAACGAACATTTAAAAATACCAAAAACGACAAACAAAATGTAACATTATGTACAAACGAAAGACATTATGTGAACCTAAGCAAGCAGCTAACTTATACAATAACTTTTTCGCATCCATTGGATAAAATAACATCCAAACACCCGGCTTCAAACCGAGAGAAACCTCTGTAATTAACCCCACTGAAAACACCATGTTTCTTAGCCCAGTCGACGGAGACGAAGTAAATAAGATTTTAAAAAGCCTTAGAAATAAAAATAGCCACGGTGTAGATGAACTTCCGCCAACTCTTTTCATCAATCGTTCGAAGAAGGCATATTCCCAAACCAACTAAAAAAAAGCCTAAATAAAGCCAATTCATAAAAAAGATGCCAAAACAGACCCAAATAACAATAGACCAATCGCCCTTCTGCCCACAGCATCAAAAGTTTTTGAAAAAGCAATGTGCGATCGTTTAGATACCTTTTGTTAAAAATATAACATATTTAATGATTGCCAAAACGGATTTCGCAAAAATAGATCAACAACGTTACGTTAACGATCCAAGAAGCTCTAAATATTTTAAATAACAAGCAATACGCAGTAGGAATACTGCTCGATATGACCAAGGCATACGACAAGGTGCAATTAAACATTATATTAAACAAGCTATACGGAATAGGAATACACGAGCAAGCCCATGACTGGTTTGGGACATATTTAAAGGGCAAAGAGCAATTCGTAGAGGTTGAATATCATGATAAGGTAAAAAAAAGAAACACAGCGCATTAGGTCAGATGCAATAATACATGCAACAATTCCCCAGGGAAGTGTAGCAGGCGGCCTGTTATTCCTTATTTATAGCACAGTATAAATATCTATACAGTATTGTGACTCGGCCCTGACCTTGAAATAAATGCCTACAAGCGCACGTCACCTAAACACGCGCTAGGGCTGCCCGCCTCTACCTACTTGAGTTTCTTTCTAGTTTTGTGATTATAAATATCTCAGATTATTTTCTCTAATCTGGGGTAAATATTATATTTTTTTATTAAACTTAATTGAAATCTTACTAGGTAGGTACCTAACATTTATTAATCTCATAAGTACTTAATCATTTCATAATGAGATTTTTCCCAATTAAATAATATATATAAGTAGCTAAGTACATAGTAGGTAGATAGCCTAGCCTAGGAAACTACCTACTAGTTTTTTTTAAACCGAGCCTGTGCTGAGCGGAGGTAGGTGACTCGTTTGTGACTTTATCACCTTATCCACTTATTTATATTTATTAATCCAGGTATTTTACTCGGTGGAAAAAGCGAAATACCTCACTATTATTTTTTTGGGGGCCGAGTCACCCACGTCCGTAGGAGAGTACCCTTAGATTCCCTACACGTGGTCCCCGGGTGGTGCAAATCAGGTGACACAACTGGTGGTAGGCTTCGGCCGAAGGCTTGTGACCACCCACTGAGCAAAGACGTACCGCCAAGCGGCCTGGCCGTGTTCCGGATACGATGCTCAGTGTAGCCATCTAGAGGAGTTGGGTCGAGATAGCTGTTCCACTGCAAGCAGACCAGTCTGGCGCGCGCTGTTATGGGCGTATTTTATTTATTTTTATTTATTTATTTTATTTTATTTTATTTTATTAGGAAAACATACAGTGTATTCATACAGAGTAGAAACAGATATAAACAACTGAATACCATTTACATGTTTCCGCATTTAAACATCTAGAAAGCTTGTTATCAATCTTTAGTGATATAACAGGTAATGTAAATAACCTAATATTAAGCAAAATTTGAAAATTTGGAAAAGGGAAATTTAGAGTAAGTATATTTAATAACTAAATTATGTTGAAGTCAGAGAACCAAACCATGATTTCGTTGATGTTCTGTTGAAAACGCGTGGCTTTGAATTAAACAAATCCAGTTCAGGAAAGTCAACAAGTTTATTAAATTCTCTAGCGGACCTCACAAAAAATGAATTCTGCCTGTAGTTTGAAGAACTCTGAGGCACGTCCACACATGCTTTACGTCTCGTCATTCTATTTGGGACTTTAAGTTTAACTTGAGATAGTAAATCCGGTGAGTCAATGTGATTCTGCGCGATTTTAACAAGGCACGCAATATCCGAAAACTTTCTTCTTTGGTACAATGGTAAGATATGGTGTCTTCGACATCTCGCCTCATAATTGGGGTCATATGTTTTAGACTTATATTGCAAGTGTTTCAGGAACCTACGTTGAATGGATTCAATTCTATCTATATAAATATTGTAGAGAGGATTCCACACTTGGGAACAATACTCAAGAACGCTGCGCACCAAAGAGCAATAAAGAATTTTAAGTACTTTCAAGTTCGAAAACTGAGAGCTGGCTCTCAAGACGAAGCCCATGGTCCTGTAAGCTTTTTTGACAATATGATCTACATGTCTTTCATAAGTTAGCTTGGAGTCGTGAATGACACCTAGGTCCCGTACTGAGTCTACCTGTTCTAACTCATGTCTTTTGATAAAATATTTAAATTTAATAATTTTGACTTTACGAGTAAAGGTTATAAAAAAAACATTTTTTGACATTTAAGTCTAATTTATTGATTAAACAATATTGTTCGAAACTATCTAAATCATTTTGGAGAAGCTGACAGTCTTCAAAGCTGGTGATTTTTTTGAAAATTTTCATGTCGTCAGCATAAAGGAGTAATTGTGAGTATTTAATGCATTGAGTGACATCATTTATAAATATGTTAAAAAGAAGGGGCCCAAGCAAAGAACCCTGCGGTACCCCAGAAGGGACGATGCTCCATTTAGAACGGTACCCATTCACAACCACTGCCTGCGATCGATTTTCAATGTACGAAACAAACCACCGATATAAGTCTCCATGGATGCCAGCTTGGAGTAACTTCTGTAGTAATATTTTGTGGTCGATTCGGTCAAACGCTTTACTATAATCAGTAAAAATTGCATCGACCTGTCCACCAGCATCCATGCTAGACGTCGTAAACTCTGTGAAAGACAGCAGATTAGATAAAGTTGACCGCTTGCTTACAAAACCATGCTGCTCCGTGATCAAAGTTGGTGAGATACTCTCATAAACTTGTGTATATACGATTTTTTCCAGTATCTTAGCAAAGATGCATAATTTGGAAATGGGGCGATAATTTTTAGCATCACTCTTGCTACCACTCTTATGTATGGGTGTGATAAATGCAGATTTCCATATTTTAGGTACAAGTCCTTCCGAGATAGACCTTTTATAAAGAATAACAAGAGGTTCAGTTAAGCACGTAGCACAAGAGACAATAAATAATGGTACCACATTATCGGGCCCTGCACCCTTACTTAAATCTAAAGATTTTAATAATTTAAGAACTAGGTCAGCAGTGACTTCTATACTACCTATGTTGCTTGGTGCGTTGTTATCAATAGACATGGGTATTGAAGAAGAGTATGTAGACGGAGGTAGAAAGTTTGAATGGAAATGAGAAGCAAACACATCGCATATTTCATCCCCAGTATCAGCTGGAACACCATTATAATGAATAGTTGATGGGAGTGAGTTCGATCCCTTTTTATTTGACTTAATAAACGACCAAAAAGACTTGGGACATTTAATTATTGCATCTTCCGCGTGTTTAATATATTTTAAGTAGCATTCTTTCTCCAATCGTTTGGCACGCTCACGAAGAAGACAAAAAGTATCATGGTCACTAGTATTACCATATATTTGAAAATTTTTTAAGAATTTGAACTTCTCTTTGAGAAGTTTCTTTAAAGGAGCACAATACCAAGGTGGGAAAGAGTCAGAGGCTATTAATTTGTGAGGAACATACTGCTCAATGACATCATATAGGTGTTTATAAAATAATTGTACTGCGTCCTCTAATGTATTATTATTTAAGCATGTTTGCCAATTTATGTTATTTAAGAAAGTTTTTATGGCTCCGTAGTCCGCTTTATTATAATAATATTTAAGTCTGGTTTTACTTTTCAATAAACACTCCTTGGTAAAATCGAGGACTATATCTAACGACTTATGATGACTATCTTCCGGTACCAACGGGTCTGTGCATGATGTTACCGTTACCTTATAGTTACATAATATATAATCCAGTAGTCTGTTATTTGCATTCCTGTTTAAATTATATTGGTTGAGGTCACATTCGGATAAGGTATCGAAAAAGAATACCTGAGATTCACCATTAATCCCACTAGGCTGTAGAGAACCTAAATCGCCTGACCAATTGATATGACTTAAGTTAAAATCGCCCATTATCAGGAACGCATCCTGAGGGTGGGCGTTAACAATAAAGGAAAGATTTTCGGTGAAATTCTGCAGTTGCGTATTGAAAGAATTACCTGACTTTTCTTTACAAAGATATAAAGTACATACATGCAGTCGATGTGATCTACTGATAGGACTATTATTTTTTAATGTTATGGTGACCCAAATATCCTCAGCCGTCGAGCGCCAATCGGGCTGCTCAACCGCAGCATACTCACGACGAACAGCTAATAGCACGCCGCCACCGTATCTTTCCCCCGTCGCAACATAGTTCCTATCCCGCCTCCAGACAACATACCTTTCGTCGAACAACTCACTATCACATACACCCTCCAATAACCACGTCTCAGTCAACGATACAATATCATATAATGAAAGAAGGAGATTACGTTTAAATATGTGCGTCTTCGTGCGCAGTCCCCGAGTATTTTGATAGTACACACTTAAATTAGAAGTAGCCATCAATAAAACAAAGACATAAACTACAGCGCAGCCAATTAATTGAAAATGTTATATTGTTAAATATTACGCACGGTGAGTAGCTCAAGAATGTACGCGTCGTCAAATTGACACACTCAAACCCACATAACATAAAAACAGGACGATATGATTGTCGCGAATTCAATAACACGACACGCAAAGAGCCAAGCACAGATAATATTTGTATAAGAGATAGATAAAAACGTGTCAAATAGTATACCATAACTATAAAACGCAACAATCGGATCATAATCATAATAGAAATATAATAACGCTTATTTATTTTAACATTGCAGGTAAACCCACAACTATTTCGTTTAACTGACGTCCGTACCGTGTATCGAAACCGACATAGATGCAAATACATATTCAATCTTAAGTAGTTAAGTGTGCGCGCGAAAGCGACCGCTATAAGTATGAGTAGGCGCGTCAGTAAGTACGAGAATGCCATTGAGTATTGCATAGATATGTGCGTTAACTTGTTGACACCTTTAAAACACTGGTCATAAATCACAACACAATAGCCCCGCTTAGAACAGAATGTGGTTCTCAAACTTTTTACATAGGTTTTATAGATTGTAAATATTAAAGAAGTTAAATTAAAATTAAAGTATCTTAAATTATCCTCGCAAGGTCGTTTTCGCATTTTATAAAAAATACTGGAGAACCGTCCACTTTCCTGGCCATGATTTTTGAATGTTTCACCCATATGTACTGAAAGTTCCGTTCTTTTGCCAATGATCTCGCCTTACTCAACAGTTTCTTGTTCCGCTGCGTTAGATGGTCGTTTACGTAAAAGTTACCGGTAGATGAGAACCCCATATTGGAAAGAGTGAGTTGTTTACTTTTACGTGCAGACGCGACCAGTTCTTCCTTAATATAGCGATTATTAAAAGCTATTATTATGTGTTTCTCTGCATTAGGTGCAAGTGTAGGTACCCGGGCAATATAATTTATTTGTTCCTTTTTTATGGGAAAACCACACAAACTTCCGATTTTCTGGGCTATTTCATAAAGGTTTTCATTCCTTTTTTGTGGGATCCCCCGAATTTCAACATTATTCGCCCTGGCCCATTGATCCTTTTCGTCCAATTCCCGGTTTAGTCTGGTTATCTCAGCCTGAAGAGTTGGAATCTGGGTGGCAACTTTCTCCACTAAAGACACTCGTTCTTCCAAGGAGTCAATGGTACTTGAGAAGTTCTTGATCAATCCATGAGCCATTTCAAGAGAGTCCTTTAGATTGTTGACATCCGATTTGATCAACTTGACATCCTCAACAAGAGTAGCCAAAGGAGCCAACTGAAAGACGATTTGGTTCAACTGTTCTTGCATTTTATCCAATTGACTTGGTACCGGAGAGATTGGGGCAGGAGAAGGTAATGGACTTGACTTGCACTTAGGGCAACGCCAGCTGTTCTTCCTTTCCCCTAGACGCCTATAACCAGCTTCAGTAATCCCAGCACATCCAAAGTCATATTGACTTTTGCAAGCACTGCAGGTCGGGCCATCAGTGTGGTGGGTATTGCAATCCGGGCAGGTAAACATCGCGATAGTAGTTTGAGAACCACTGGAAATTTGTTTTAACTGAACAAGCGTGTATCCACGAATAACACCGAACGGTGACTGACCGAACGGTATCGGGAGACTAGTCGCGGAGGGTAGCGGGATCCGAGGCACGGTGCACCGCTGGCCGACCGCAGGTAGTTGGGGGCCCAAGTAGTGTGCCAGCCACACATGAAAGGCTGCCCCGCCAACTGTCGAAAAATCCCGGAATGCACTATCGTGCTGGTTGGCGACCAGAAGGGAGGGCCCGATAGACATTCCGGGGGGGCTCGGGCGTCCCCGCAGTCTCCGGGCTAGTGCCCCAATGATGGTGTCTTTTCAGTGCGTGTCTGAAGGTTAGCAGCGTGGAACCTCGTCTCACTTCCTACTCCTCTCTTCCATTCACTCTTCTTCAAATCAAAATGCCAAGGATAAAAAATACAGGTTATAAACAGCGGCTGCACCCCCTCCCACACAAAGTGCACCTCACCAACATTAGAGGTCTGCACTCAAATCTCTCTGCAGTCCACTACCACCTGGAGACTGAAAAACCAGCGCTGTTTTTCCTTACGGAGACGCAGATAGCAAGTCCGTCAGACGCGTCGTACCTATCTTACCCAGGGTTTACCCTGGAGCACAATTATAAACCGCACGCGGGAGTATGTATGTACGCCCGTGACGACACTTGCTATCGGCGTCTCCGTAACCTTGAGGACCCAAGATTTTCGACGCTGTGGGCTCTAGTGGACACAGGTCTGGATAAAATTATCTACGCCTGTGTCTACCGCTCGCACAGTGGAGATCAGGAGACAACCAGGCTCACAGAGTACCTCAGTGAGGCGGCTGATGCGGCACAGCAGCGGTACCCTTCCGCCCAATTAGTGTTACTGGGGGACTTTAATGCCCACCACCAGGAGTGGCTCTTCCCATACCAGTGCACTGACCATGCTGGACGGGAGATGCGTAAGCTTGCGCTTGCGCTTAACCTTACCCAGCTGGTCCAGGGGGCAACGAGGGTGCCGGATGTTGATTCGCACACGGCCAATTGCTTGGACCTTCTGCTGACAACAGAGCCAGACCGATACTCTGTGTCGATAACTTCACCTTTGGGTAGTTCCGACCATTGTCTGGTGAAGTCTGTGTCCGTCTACTCCCCGCCCGATCCCAGCCCAAGAGGCACGCGGCGGGTTTGGCGGTACAGGTCAGCAGATTGGGATGGCATGCGATCTTTCTTCGCATGTTATCCTTGGCAGCCTACTTGCTTTTCTTCGGATGATCCTACGGCGTGCGCGGACAACGTGACGGATGTGTTGCGTCAGGGAATGGAGTACTACATTCCGTTTTCTGACGTAACAATGACCAATGTTGACCGGCCATGGTTTGGCGCTGAATGTCATCGCGCCGACGCGCTTAAACATGAGGCGTACCTGGCATGGGTTGACGCTCGTTCGCGCAAAGCGAGTGACGTGGGTCAAAGGAAGAAAGCCTATAACAGGGCTGCCAAGTCCTGCAAGAAGGTGTTGAGAAGGGCTCGGTTCGACCACATTGGCCGAATAGGGGCCAAACTTGCTTCTTACCCAGCAGGTAGTAAAGCGTTTTGGTCCCTGGCTAAGTCGGTCGAGTCCAACTTCAGCCGTCCCTCACTACCACCACTGCTGAAACCCGACGGGTCGCTGGCCCACTCTGCTGAGGAGAAGGCAAATTTATTTGCCTCTCTTTTTGCGGAATCTTCACGTCTGAACCCTGGTGACGCGCGGCCCCCTTCTTATCCTGATGGATGCGAGACGAGTATGTCGGACATTCGTATCCATCAAAAGGACGTCCGTAAGGTACTGCGCAACCTCGACGTGAACAAGGCTAGTGGCCCGGACGGAATACCAGCAATAGTTCTCAGAACCTGTGCGCCTGAACTGTCTCCGATCTTGACACGCCTATTCCGCCTTTCGTATGAGACTGGAAAAGTGCCGAATGCTTGGAAGCTAGCTAACGTACAGCCCGTGCCCAAGAAGGGTAGTCGAGCTGACCCGGCCAACTACAGACCCATCTCTGTAACGTCCATACTCTGTAAGAGTATGGAGCGTGTACTTAACACGAAGCTCCTGGCATACCTAGAATCTAACGATATCCTTAGTGACCGCCAATACGGCTTCCGCCGAAATCGGTCTACTGGGGATCTTCTAGCGTATGCCATTCACATCTGGAGTGAGGCCATCGAGAGACACGGGGAAGCGCTTGCCGTCTCCCTCGACATCTCGAAGGCTTTTGATAGGGTCTGGCACGAAAGCCTTATTGGTAAGCTTCCTTCATTCGGTTTGCCCGGTGGTCTGTGTGATTGGATTGCAGACTTCCTGAGAGATCGGTCCATTCGAGTGGTTATCGATGGCTGCTCGTCGGACCAATTGGATATCAATGCCGGGGTCCCTCAGGGGTCGGTACTCTCAGCAACTTTATTCTTGCTGCATATTAACGATCTGCTTAATCCCGGCACCTTTGGGTATGCAGACGACAGCACTGTTGCTGAGAGATACTTGTCCAACGCTCGTGCTACCGGGCCTCAGATCCGGTCTCTCCGGGAGGCCATGGTGGAGCGCTTGAACCTGTCCTTGCAGGCAGTCTCCGAATGGGGCGATGCCAATCTGGTCAGGTTTAATGCCGCTAAAACCCAGGCGTGTCTTTTTTCCGCTAAAAAGAGCCAATTTTACCCAGATCCAACTTTCCGAGATGCGACCGTGCCAATAACTGACCATCTTGAGCTTCTTGGCGTAACGTTGACATCTACTCTCAATTTTGGCCCTTACATTGAGGCAAAGGCTCAGCTGGCTGCCAAAAAGCTGGGGATCCTTGCAAAGGTGAGACGGTACTTCACGCCGGAACAGCTCCTCAACTTGTATCAAGCGCAAGTTCGATCATGCATGGAGTACTGTTCTCATCTCTGGGACGGATCAGCCAAATACCAGCTTGACGCACTAGAGTCGATCGAAAAGCGAGCCAAGAGGCTCATCGGCGATGAGGCGCTGGTCAAGTCAAAGCTACAGAGTCTTGAACATCGTCGCCGAGTTGCCAGCCTGTCGGTTTTTTATCGGTTACATTTCGGGGAGTGTGCGATGGAATTGCACGATATAATTCCACCTAGCCCGTTCCATCATCGGACTACCAGACGTACGGCGATGCGCCATCGATACATGGTAGACATCCCACCCATACGCACAAAACGTTTTGGGAACACTTTTATTATGCGTACAGCTAAGGAGTGGAATTCCCTGCCGGAGTCTGTGTTTCCCGATAGCTACAATCTAGGGGTCTTTAAGTCAAGAGTGAATAGGTTATTTCTAGGCAAGCGTGTTTCACCGTCGACCACATCATCGCTTACCATCAGGTGAGATTGTGGTCAAGCGCGAGCCTATAGGTTATAAAAAAAAAAAAAAAAAAAAAACTATTAAAAAAAAAAACAAATTACGTATTATTAGGTTAGGTATATTTTTTTTATTGTCTTGCTTTACGGACGTTACAGGTAATTAAAAAAAAAATATCTCTTGTTGCGTTATAGAAGAATTCAAACAAACAAAAAATAATATAGGTTATAATTGCTCTCTGACATATTAAGTAAGTAAGTACTTGTACGTATTTGAATAAAATATTCACAAATTGCACGCTTACTGCTTACAAAACCATCACACCGTTCGTTCGTCACTGCGGCACGTCCGCGACTGGTAGTATATTGAGTGCGTGCTGAGCTCGAGTCACGTGGTCATGACTCGCGTTCCGACCGTTTGTATGAAGATAGAATACTGTATAGATATTTATACTGTGTTTATAGTGTCCGACCGAAAGTTCGGTTTCCGTTTCGATCGACTTTCGGCAAAAAAAAGAGTTTCGGTTTCGGCGGAAAACCTGCCGAAACTACGACCGAAACCGAAACTCAAAAACGCATTCGGGAGCTCTCGCGCTGTGATCGGTCATCTTAGGCGCGTTAAATTTCACCCAAGCGAGTAAGCGATAAAGATATTTTGTCGCGTCCACGTGCCTAATCATGTCGTGACTGTGATATGTATTCAAAAGGGAAGTGCAGAAATAAGAACACAGGAGTCACAAATGATGGTTAGTTTAATACTGAATGTTTGACAGACAGGGCACTCACACATTCACAATATATGGACTACCTATGTGTGAGCGGCAAGCACATACACATCACTCCTCCACACTAAATTTGAAACCTGTTAACAAGAAGCTTGTGTTTGCAGTTACTTTTGTTTGTTGTAAGTTTTCGAGTGAATTAGTTTTGAGTTCGGTAAGTTCTATTACGCGCAGGTTTGACAATTTCCAGCCTCCCGAACAAGCCGGATTCCGTAAAGGCTTCAGCACCGTAAACCACATACATACGCTGCGGCAGGTTATACAGAAGACCGAAGAGTACAACCTGCCTCTCTGTTTTGCACTTGTGGACGACGAGAAAGCGATTCAATCGAGACTTGGACTGTACTGCAGTCTCTCCAACGTGCAACGGTGCCAAATTGAAACTGCATCTAAGTGTTGAAGTGTTTGTACGAAAACGCCACAATGGCAGTTCAAATTCAGGATCAGACCTCGGAACCCGTCCTTCTGCAGCGAGGTGTGACACAGGAAGACGTTACATATACGAAACTGTTCACCGCTGCACTGGAGGATGTCTTTAATGTTCTGGACTGGAGAGGGCTAGGCATCAACATCAATGGCGAATGCATCACTCAACTTCGGTTTGTCGACGATATACTTAGTGGTCATGACTGAGACCATAGAGGAACTCAGTACAATGCTCAATGACCTCAGTAGAGCTTCCGAAAGAGGATGAAAGAGGATGATTCCGGGTTATGTTGAATGCCCATGTTACATTTACTCCTATCAAGGTCGGAGACTCTACACTCGAAGTTGTGGGTGACTATGTCTACCTGGGACAAACGATCCAGTTGGGTAGGGCCAACTTCGAGAAAGAGATCAACCGCCGAATCTGACGCGGCTGGGCAGAGTTTGGAAAGTTGCGCGGAATAATAATAATAATAATCTTAATTGTTCAAGAAAAATACATTTTATATCAAATAAATCACTGATCTCCACACTAGGATTCCCTGTGTCGTGGAGACCAGTCTCTTTCATCATAGTTCAGAAATACAGTGTTTTATTGTAGCCATATATAACAAAAAGGTTAAGTTAAAGAAAAAACAAAAATAATACGGGGATGCATGGTATCTTGCAGTGTGGGCAAAAGTGTGAGCCAAGTGGCGTTGGTGTGTGTATTATAAGTGTGTGTGCATGTGTGAGTGTGTGGGTGTATGTGTGTGGTGTGTATGTATGTATGGTGTGGTGCGTGTGTTTGTGGTATGTCTCCAAAAACTAACATTATAGAAAATAATAAGTTTTATTTTTACGAAATGCTTAAAAGTTTCTCTGTGTTGTCGTAATCCAGACCTTTTAGGTAAGTTTTGATGTCTGATTTGCATTTAGATTTTGTTAAGGATAAAAAATTAATTTTATCATTAATCTTATTATAAAGGTGTGGCCCCATATATTGATAACCTTTTCCCAAAATCAAGTCTACGCTTTGGCTTACGCCATCTAGGCTTCCTTCGGGAATATACATTGGAGTCCACCTTGACTAGAGCCTCTTTATGGAACCTTAGGGCTACGGCCATAATGTATATCTGTCGCACGCGCATTGTACCCGTCTCTTGATATAAGGTGTTTGTTGGAAATCGCCGTGGTTTTTTATAAGCTACCTTGAGAACGGCCCGTTGTGCGCGTTCTGCCCCAATCAAATGCGTCTTTAGTGCAGCCCCCCATGCAGTTATACAGTAACTTAAAAGAGATTCGCACAGAGTGTGATAAATCATCTTCAAGATCTTCATGTTTGCAATCTGACCCATTCTCTTAAAGACATGTAGCAGTTTCCTAACACGACCACTTACATGCTCTATTTGCTTAGTCCAGGTGAGGCTTTTGTCAATGTAGACACCAAGGTATTTTATGTGCTCTACTAGTTCAAAGCTTGGGCATGAACATTGCGAGTCTGAGTCACTATGGCAGGTATGCAGTTTGATGGCCAAGTTACTTGGACAAGTGTTTCTTGCGCTGACACTAAAGTTTATGACTCTTGAATATGAATCTTGTCGTTCAACTTAACCACAGTGTCTCAAGACGTAAGTCTATGACCAGTGTGTGTTGCCAGTGATGGCATATGGTTCTGAGACGTGGTCGCTCACAATGGGCCTCATCAGAAAGCTTACAGTCACCCAAAGGGCAATTGAGAGGGCCATGCTTGGAGTTTCCTTGCGTGATCGAATCAGAAATGTAGAGATCCGCAAGAGAACCAGGGTTACCGACATAGCCTGAAGAATTTCCAAACTTAAAAGGTAGTGGGCAGGGCAGACAGTAGCAGAACGGAAGGCCGATGGGGCAAAAAGGTTCTGGAGTGGCAACTGTGAACCAGAAGCCGTTGCGATGGAAGGCCTCCCACCAGATGGACCGATGACCTGGTGAAGGTGAAGGTTTCGGGGATCCGCTGGATGCGGGACGCACGGGACAGATCTATGACGCTTCGGGGAGGACTATGTGCAGCAGTGGAGGTCTTTCTGCTGTTATGATAAACTTTTATTACGTGATATAGCATAAGAGTTTATAGTAAACATCAAAAAAATGTCGAAGAATGCATAGCTATGTGATATTAAGATAAAAAAATAAAGACGATTATAACTATGTTTTTTTATTTTTCCCTGAATTGGACTGGTTTCAGTTTCGGCCGAAAAAGAAACGGCTGCCGAAATAAGGTTTCGGTGTCGGTCGTAAAAACCAGTTTCGATCGGACACTACTTATTTACATTAACAACCTTCCCAAAACCTTAGACGGGCCATTTGTACTGTTTACAGATGATATTTCTATCCTCACCTCATAGCAAATGAATTACAATATAAACCAAAAACTTTCCACCATTCTTAATCAAATAATTGACTGGATGAGCAAGCATAATCTTGAAATTACCTTCAAAATGAATTACCTTTCACCCCCGGCAAAAACTCTATTTAATATAAACTATACATATAATCAACAAAAAATAGAACCTGTTAATGATTTCACTCTCCTAGGTTTGACTAGACACTAGTTTCAATAGACACTCATATAAACAGGAATACCCACATACAGAAAGTTAAATAAAAAAATTCAAAGTTTACATATGCCCTCCGCGATATTAAAAAAACCGGCCAAGTGCGAGTTGGACTCGCTCACGAAGGGTTCCGTACTTGGTAAATTGCGGTTAACGATTTATAACGTATTAAAAAAATCTACCTACTAGATCCCGTCCAAACAAATTTTCTTTGGAATTTTACATGGTAATGTACATAATATATATTTTTTAGTTTTATCATTCTCTTATTTTAGAAGTGACAGGGGGGGGCACACATTTTACCACTTTGGAAGTGTCTCTCGCGCAAACTATTCAGTTTAGAAAAAAATAATATTAGAAACCTCAATATCATTTTTGAAGACCTATTTATAGATACCCCACACGTATGGGTATGATGAAAAAAAAAAATTTAGTTTCAGTTTCAAGTATGGGAACCCCCAAAATTTATTGTTTTTTTTCTATTTTTGTGTGAAAATCTTATTGCGGTTCACATAATACATCTACTTACCAAGTTTCAACAGCATAGTTCTTATAGTTTCAGAAAAAAGTGGCTGTGACATACGGACGGATAGACAGACAGACAGACAGACAAACAGACATGACGAATCTATAAGGGTTCCGTATTTTGCCATTTGGCTACGGAACCCTAAAAACTACCAGCCTGCAAACCGCATTAGTGATACACTACGCCAAAGAGTAATTTAATAATACGGAAGCACTACGCGTTACCCACGCTTGGCTTAGGTATGTCGTTATCTTACGAGGAAATAGCACGGACGCTCCCTCCCTATATATCCTACAAAAAAGCTGATAAGAATAATAACTAACATCGAACAAACATAGAGTTACAAATCTTACTTCCTTCTGGAAGTAAGATTTGTACACAAATTACTTACCTTGCCAAAAACTTGCCTTAACCAGTATTTATATTTTAGAATTATGTAAAATAGTCCGCAAATACCCAGAGTCTTACAACACACAGGAAGACATGCAAACAAATTATTCGTTGCGCCACAGAAACTGACTAGATCTACCCTCCTCCCGCCTTAAATTGCACTCTTCTAGTCCGTATGCTGGGAATCCCCCTCTAGGCATATTTTTTTAGGCATAATATTGTTTGTCATAACGTTTTCGCATATCTTTTATTTTCATAATAATACTGTGGCATAATAATACTTTAGCATAATGCAAAGATAAGCATATTTATCTTTTGGTCTAATTTGTTTTTGCATAATTTGGAGTTGCATACTTTTTTAAGGCATAATGGACGCCTCGCGGTTTCACCCGCGTAGTTCCAGTCCCTGTGGCAATACAGGGATTAAAAGTAGCCTATGTCACCCGGGGATAGTGTAGCTTTCCAACGGTGAAAGAATTTTTGAAATCGGTTCCAGTAGTTTCGGAGCCTATTTGGTACAAACAAACACACAAACAAACAATATTGGTATAGATGTTAGGTTAGGAGGCAATTTGCGTATTCCCGTATTCTCTGTGGGTTCCCGCATTGACGTGCGACCCCGTGGGCCACTCGTCAGGGCTTTTGCCGATAAGCCAACTTGGGTGACATCGCAACTGAGGTGAGCCATGATGTCGTATAGAGGCATCGCGACTAAAGGTTAGAGGCCGCGGCGGGAGAGGAGTGCCGGTATTGCGGTGCGCCGGTGATGGGGGGAACTCCCCAGAGGAGGGCCCGGTGACGGAGAGTTGCGGCGGGTTCACACTGTCTCCCCCTGGTAGCGCAGTTTGCATAAGCATTTTCCCACGCAAAAAAAAATGGGTTGGGATTCAATTGGATTAGGTTGAGCCGCGAACATGTTTGTTTTATTCCAAAGAACATTATGTGTAAATATTATTATGCGTTTGTAACATTATGCTTTACAAAATTATGCTTTATTATTATTATGCCAACAGTATTTATGGCAATGTACATTATGGCAAAACATTTATGCCTAATAATATTATGTGTAATGATCATTATGCTGAATTTCGTATAGCCAATGTAAATTATGGCAATACGTTTTATGCTTATCATTAGTAAACCCCCGAATAATATGTCGATAAAAATATATAATTAATTTCCGGAAAATATAAAACAAGTTAATAAAACCAATATTAATTAATAAATTAAAACAATTCTTAAGTAATAAAAGCTATTACACAATTGACGAATATTTGACGGATAAATTCAATAAAAAATAATGATAACTCGTTAGGTAAAATGCCATTAATCAATTGACTCAAAATATAATAAGGACATATTAAGCTTGATTAAGTATGATCTTCTGACCTTAAAGTCAAGACGGAAACTTCTGGAAGTTATGACTCTGTTCAATGTGTGCCGCAATCATTTTGATTGTCCGGACCTAGTTAGGAGTCTAAGTTACCTGGTTCCTCGAAACGTTCGTGTACGTGAGGTAAACACTCGACATCTATTTGCTACTAGCCTCTGTAAATCCAACGCCGGCTCACGTTCACCACTTCATCGTTTGGTTGAGACATATAACAATGAATTTAATTCTATCGACATTCTTTTTCTTAGTAAAAATACATTTAAGAAGCAAGTCCGAGCCTAAAGGATCAGCAAATTAATATATAATAACGTAATATAATAACGTAATGTTTAATATTATACACACACAAATTTAAATTTACTTTTTTTTGTTTTTCTTTTATATATTATTTAAAAAGCCAGATATTATGAGTTTTGGGACAGTAACCGTTGTCTATTGTATCTGTGTTAATGGCTAGTTATAAATACTTTAAATAGTAATCTGTGGAGAACGTAGTGGGTAGCATAATTGTATAAATGTAATATTTAAGATAGTATGACTGTTTCTTATTGTGCTACTGTTTGTTTTTCCTTAAATAAATAAAATAAAAAAGCGTTAATAATTTTATCAAATATAAATTATGCATTTTAATTATTATACTAATTTTAATTAAATTTAGGTGAAAACATTAATAAGTTGTAATATTACCTGGAGGTAATAATAGTACATGACATGACATAAAAATAGTAAAACATAGACATAATAGTAGGTACATTAAACCAAATAAAAACATTGGAAACACAACTGAAATGTTTTTATGAAAAACTAGCTGAGCCCCGCGGCTTCGCTGCCGTCAACTGGCTACCCACATACCTCTACTACTACTCCACTACCCAACTACCTTGCCCACCTACCCTACTCTACCTAAACTTTTTTTTTTTGATCACGCTGGGAAAAAATGCATTACGCATACCCGCCCATTGGGGGAATGGGGGGGCTATGTGGGACTCCCCGGAAAGATCCGGTATACCCACTAAAATAACCCAGCGGCACTCCCGCATCGTCTGTGTGGAGGAGGACTGGGCAACTGGCACAGCCTTTACGTCCAGTCCTCCGCCGACGGCCGCCCGCCTTTACAGCGGGGCCTTCACGCCCCTCCCTTAGTGGAGGGGCCCGGGAACGACCGCGAGTGCTCGGCCGTTCCCGCCCGACAAGGATGGTGACACGTGCAATGCGAGTGAAGGCACCCCCGCGCCTGTCGCCCGCTAGTCACCAACAGGAGGTGGGAGGAGACGATCGTACAACCGCCTTCTCCCACCCCTTCTTCGCCTGCGGTGCGGTGGCGCGAGAGGATCATCCTCTCGCGCACGGTCCGCCGTCTCCTTTTGCGACATCACGACCTCGCAAAAGGAGGCAACCGCCGCCCAGGCCTCCTCACTCCCCAGCATGGAGTTGACCACGCCTACCCTGCCTACCCTGCCTACCCTGCCTACCCTGCCTACCCTGCCTACCCGGCCTACCCGGCCTACCCTGCCTACCCTGCCTACCCTGCCTACCTTGCCTACCCTACCTACCCTACCTACCAATTTGTTGAACTATTTATTTGAATAAGAAATAATATATACGAGTACTACTATACGAATGTAACCAACTTTTGTTTCTACCGGCGGCGGCGATCTAGTTAAAATTTAGAACATTTAAGCTGCTATTGTGAGTCAATCTTAAAAGATAGACATAATATGCTGTCGCGGACTTAGGAATAATTCCATGATACATGATATTTGCGTAACTTAAACCGTTTACGCAGTGCACGCAACGGAAGCTCTCAAAAAGGAATATTTGTTCCCATTTTTGCAACATTTTTCTTTCGTGCTTGGCTCCTATTGGTTGCAGCGTGATGTTATATAGCCTATAAACTTCCTCGATAAATGGTCTATCCAACACAAAAATATTTTTTCAATTACAACCAGTTGTTCCTGAGATTTGTGCGTTCAAACAAACAAACAAACAAACTCTTCAGCTTTATAATATTATATAAGTATAGATATTAAACGCAAATATTTCTCTCTCCTAGACACTGACTGTATCTATAATGTTGCTCTGCCCGACAGGGTCCATAATTGTTTCTGAAAGTTATATTTACAACCTGTATGTACATTATGGATGCAATAAATTGAATTTGAATTGAATAGATACATAATAATATGTCATTTTTTGTTTAGGAAATATGCTTCTTCTTTCTTTTTTTTTTTTCGTGTGAGGATGTGGCCACCAGGTTTCCTCACGATGGTTTTCTTCACCTCTCATCTCTCGCAAATAGCAGTGAAGAATATTACAACATGACTTATATGATAATTTTCAAGTTTAGGCTCTTCGGGGACGGCTCTTTCCTATGCCGCCCGCCACTAGCCACTGGCTCTACGACAATTATAATCTCACTCAAAGTCAAAATATATTTATTCAATTAGGCCAATAAACGGCACTTTTGAACGTCACATAAATTAAGTTATAAAAATAAAATAAAAAAATGATGCTACCTTACATTCGGAAAGTAGATTGTTATGGAGAAGAACGCACAAGAAACTCCATACATACTCATTTAAAAAAAAAAATAGGTTTTTACAATATTTACATAAGTACATACATTAATATATGTGAGGACGATGCACCTAGAATAGCTCTACACACTATACTACGTACAGGTATAAAGTATTAAAAAGCATTAACAGGAAAATTAATTAATTTGATAAGTAGGAACATGGTTCTCGCATACTTACAAATACTACAACGCAACTTAACTGTCTTATCTTTCTAACAGCATAAGCGGCTGAGCTTAGCCGACCCGCAAGAGATGTTATGTGAGGACCCCATTGCAATTTGTCGTCTAGAGTGATTCCCAGGAAAACTGTTTGATTTACAAAGTCCAGCTTTTCGCCATTCAATATGATATAGCATTCGGTACTTCTAACATTCGGCAATGTGAATCTAATACATTTGGTTTTTTTTTTCATTTAGTACTAAATTGTGTGCCGTGAACCAATTTTGGACCTGATAAATGGAGTTATTCACTTCATCAAGATTTCGTGACCGCCGATCTATTTTAAATATCAAAGATGTGTCATCTGCAGTTGATTTTGTAGTAATTGGGGTAAATCGTTAATATAAACTAAAAAGAGGAAAGGACCCAATATCGAGCCTTGAGGAACACCCATTGTCATTTCAGACCCTAGTGAGTTTACGCCGTTTACCTGAACTTTAACTTGTCTGACTTTTAAATATGATCTAAGTAACTCAAGGGCTGTATGTCTAATTCCATAGTGCTCGAGCTTCAACAATAGTGTCTAATGGTTAACGCAATCGAATGCCTTCGAGAGGTCGCAAAAGATTCCAATGGCGTCCTGTGCTTCCTCCCAGGCCTTAAATATGTTCTTCATTAGGGTTACACCCGCTTCAGTTATGCAACGCCCTTTGGTAAAACCGTATTGTTGATCATAAAAGATTGAATGTTTGTTAAAATGACGCAACAATTGGTTGAGCATTAACTTTTCGAAGACCTTACTGAGAACCGGCAGAATTGACACCGGCCTATAATTATTGGCTTCTTTGCTATCCCTAATGGAACTACCTTACTGTGTTTCATGAGGTCCGGCAAAACTCCTTGCCCGACACTAATGTTAAATATGAAAGCTAAATAGGGTGCAACAGTTTCAATGATTGGTTTACACACTTTTACAGATAGTCTCCAAAGATCTTCTGTTGATTTAATTTTAAGATCTTTAAAAGCTTTTAAAATAGCATGGGGGTTTGTATGTTGAAACTTGAACTCCGAAGGGCACGCATTTACGTTCTTTCTAAGTAAGGCAGCAGACAGTGCAGGTGAGGAGTTGAAGGCTGCTGTAGTTTTAAATGGAATATTAACAAAAAAGTTTTCAAATTCCTGAGCTACCTCTATATCTGAGTGTGTGGGACCATGTGCAGTCACTAAATTAAATTCAGTATTACGCTGTTTTTTCCTACCTGTTTCATTATTTATTATTTTCCAGGTAGTTTTTATTTTATCGTCTGCTGATTTTATTTTATTGCTAATATACAGCGCTTTAGCTATTTTGCATGCAATCTTAAAGGTTTTTGAATATTTCGCAACATATTTATCAAAACTTGTACTATTCAAATGTTGCTTTAGGCCATAGAGTTCATAAAGTTTTTCCCTGCTTTTATGAATGCCTGAAGTCGCCCAATCGCTAAATATGAACTTGGTGTAAATACTTTTTGCTTTCAGTGGAAAAGTGTCATTGAATTGCGTGTTGAGTACTTTTAAAAACTCGGTATAGAGTGCGCGCAAGATAAGTCTGCGCGCGATGGGTGGCGTGCTTAATGTTGCCAGCATAACTGATCTTTTTTCCTTCATTTAATGAATAGTAATTTTTCATTACTCGAAACTTAAAGTAATTTAAGTTTAGCATAATTAATAACTAGCTTTTTCTACTTGCATAGAATATGATGTAAAAAGCTTCAATTTCAATTCTTATTCTTTAACAATTTTTGAAGAAGCTGCTGCTCCCAAATAACTTATTTGGGTGACGGTGCATTCAGAAACGCATAAAACAAAATAACAATGATGCATTATATTAAATGATACCGTTCCTGTCCCGCTGGTATATTTATGTACCACCCAGAAACCAATACTGTCAGGCACCGGTAGTACGAAAATTTAGGGAAATTTTAGTATAGTGGTATCACTAAAAGTTACCTGTCAAATAAGCAACGCGGGCTTTATCTTTGTAAAACGGTACCGTAGGCCCGTTATTGTCTTGTTCACTTCAAGAAAACTTCTCTGCCATCACTTTAAATTACTTTTGGCATAAAGATGGCGATTATTTACTTCGGTAACGAATAAAAACACGGAATACAACACACGCTCTTGACACCTGACATAAATGACAAACGATTAGTTCCATTTTTGGCCACGCGCAGACTTATCTTGCGCGCACTCTAGAACTCATTTGGGTCATCTATATTATTAAAGTTTTGAACACATAATTTACTTGTCAAGGTTTTATTAAATTTTTCTAAATTTTTACATGTAATTGATCTAAATTTTATTTGCATTTTTTGCAAAGGTATGTAGGTGCTAAACGTTATTGTTTGTCCACTGTGATCAGATGTTAATTTATTTATAATTTCTTTATTAAGGTAATCACAATTACAAAAAAACGTTATCTATGCAAGTCGCAGAAGAAGCGGTCACTCTAGTTGGCTCCATAAAAACATTTGCTAGATTAAATGATTTAAATTGACTAATAACCTGATAGTGTTAGAGTTATTTTCTATTAAGTTAATGTTAAAATCGCCGCATATGACGATTGATTTACTACTAGTACAAACTTTTTTTAACAAATCTTCCATTATAGAGTCAAACACAGATAGATTCTGGTAACTTGGAGGTCTGTAGACACAAACTACAATATGCTTATCAAGCTCAACACGGACAATTCAATGGTGTGACCGACAGTCTAACAATGTCCTTTCTTTCTTTTGATTTAATAGAATTTTTAATTAGTATTAATGATCCGCCATGTATCATACGTTTTCTGCTGTAATGGCTAACTACACGATAATTTTCATAATTAATGGACCTTACTTGGTGATCTTTTAACCAATGTTCAAACTTGTAGTCCACTAATAAATTTATTAGTGTCAAAAAACAATAATTTATCACAATGACAAGTCGTCAACATTTGTAAAATGTTATTTAATTTAAAAATCCGCTTGTTCTCATCTTCTGAGAAGCTATACGAGTAAGGAAAAGCACAAACCATGAGCTTTTCTACATTTAACCCTAACAAGGTGCCAATACCAGCCATCCATTATGTCCTTTTTGGTAATCCCAGTACTATTTCCCAATAGCAAAACCATTGTAGAACAATTATCTATATTTGAATTCATAATTCTATTGATCATTTGCTTAAAACTTATATTATGGTAACAATGATTTGTAAAACTATGGCTAAGGTAATTTTGTAATATTTTTCCAAAGCCTGAACCTATTTCATCACTAAATAATGTTGTTTTACATTCCTGTACATTGTGTACACATGACTTTTCAGGAAGAGCCAACATTGGTGTAGACAAGTCACCTTGTAGCTGGGGAGGTGGTGGGTAGCTGGCACCATTGAGGTAATAATGGCTGGCACAGCTGCAAGAGGAATTAGTCAGAGACTCATACCTCTCTGCATTGTATTTCACCAAGTCTATTATTTCCCCAGCCTCAAACAAGCTGCTATATTAGTACAACACTCACTATATTAGTAAAGTATTGTATATAAGTTTATCAGTAGATATATAAGTGTAACACGTCTCAATGCGGTTGTTGCAGGCTTGCGCGTCCTTGGCCGCTCCCGCTCCCGCTCTCGCTCCAGGAAAAAGACATATCACGGTAAGTTTAATTATAATTGAATTAGTAGTCTTCAGTCAACAACTTGACTGCTTTAAAGATAACCTAAGTAGGTGCCGCTGTTTTTTAGGATGTTTCACTGCAATTGCGTAGGTTACTAGAGTTTATACAGTCTGAATCTGAACTCAACTACCCTATTCATATAGATAGCGCGTTAACCGTCGTAACCTTATAAGGATATACCGTAGGTATTTGAAAGATAAAATTAATATTTTTTGCAAATCCTCTGAGCTAATAGTAACTATTACAGTACATGAAGGTAATATGGCCAGTCGGTTAATCTTGTCACTTACTTAAAGATAAAGATAATTTATTTGCCATAACATGTGTTTACATACCTTATGCATGCAAGATGTTGACTTCATTTGTAGCACATACATGTTTTGCCTATCGAGGCGTACAAATACAATATGTCCAGACTTGTAGTAATAAAACTTAAAGGCCGTAAAATACACCTAATTTTGACGTATTCCACATCGGGCTTCCGTTTCAACGGCACCTGAGTTCATGGCACCTGAGGTATTCCACATACGGCACCTATAGAAAAAAAAAAAAAAACCCGACTGCTTCAAAAGCGAACTAAAAAGTCGTAAACAAGGAAAAAATCATGCTGTGCAGTCGGAGGATACATATTCGCGATCTGGCTGACCAAAATCTGGTGTATCCTCCGCCTGCACAGCATGATTTTTTCCTTGTTTACGACTTTTTAGTTCGCTTTTGAAGCAGTCGGGTTTTTTGATTTTTTTTATTAAGTTTTTTTATTTATAACTTTTTATTTATTTTTTTTAGAATTAGATACATTTAAACATATAAGTGTCATATATTTTTGAAATCACCTCTTAAAACCCTTTATTTTGATATCCCACACGATGGGTTTGGAAGAAAAAAAAATTTGGGCCCCCACAATATGGCACCCAGAAGCCGCCATTTTTCTATTGTCCAATTTTTATGTAGCCTATGACACTCGCAGGGTTAAGACGCATCGATTGACGTATGAATCATCAAAATCGGCCAACGCGTTTGGTCTCTGGAACGCCATATAGGAACAAACATACATACATACTTACATACATACATAGACTGATAAACACATTACCCTCCTTCGGCAGTCGGGTAAAAAAAAGAAGACTTCATTAATGACGCGAAGATAATAGAGTGGTCTGATAGCAATATTATTCCTACCACAGCATCAGATTGAAGTGTGAATAAAATGTAGGGGTAGTTAAAGTTATTAACGACTGAATCCTACTGATGAGAACTGGTCTCTTTACAAGACGTTGCGTAATAGGTGCGGTCGTTTGTGTAGGGATGCTAAGAGGCGCCACATCCACAACTCTGTTCAAAACTTCAACACAGCACAAGTATGGCAATTTCTCAAAACTCTTGGTATCGGCAAGGCTGCTGATGACAGCATGCCTGATATGGACCTTAACGCAATTAATATACATTTCTCGAAAACCCCTGTCACTCTTGAAGACAACGTTAAAGCTTCCACTCTAAACAGTCTTTCTAAACTTCCTCTGCCATTGTGTACTTCCTTCTCATTTCACCCGGTTACAGAGGGGGATATAAAGCGGGCTATCACATCTATATCCACGAAAGCGGTGGGTGATGATGGTCTACAACTACAGATGCTTCTTCCTATCCTAAATAAACTCACTCCTGTCATCCTCCACACTATCAACTACTCCCTCTTTTCTGGCTGCTTTCCTTCAGCATGGAAAAAAGCGCATGTTCTGCCTCTACCCAAAGTCTCTAAAACTTCGTCAGTTGCCCAGTTCCGTCCAATTTCCATTCTTCCAATCTTATCTAAAGTCCTTGAGAGTGTTGTCAATAAACAGCTGTCTCATTACCTCTCCTCTAATGGCCTGCTAAGTCCTTATCAATCTGGATTCCGGCCTGGCCACAGCACTGTATCGGCTCAAGTTAAAATAACTGACGCCATCCGACTGGCCATGGAAAACAGGCTCCTTACGATATTGATTTTACTGGACTTTAGCAGTGCTTTTAATTCAGTTGATTTTGACATCCTCTTAGGTATCCTATCCTCTCTTAATGTATCTCCTACTGTGATTGCGTGGTTTAACTCTTATCTTCGGGGTCGCTCACAGTCGGTTCGCTCAGAGGAGGCTTCCTCTGACTGGTGCGATCTCGCTGCGGGTGTTCCTCAGGGTGGCGTCCTTTCTCCTCTTCTTTTCTCTGTTTTTATAAACGCTATCACAAAGGCCTTATCTTCAAACTATCATCTCTATGCTGACGACCTGCAGCTTTACCGCCACTTCAAACTTGAAGAGCTCACTGGAACTATCGATGCCATCAATAATGATCTTGGAAATATCTGTCAGTGGGCTAAAAGTTTTGGCCTTTTAGTGAACCCAGCAAAATCACAAGCTCTCATTATTGGTGGCAGACATTTCGTCAATTTACTGAGTAACCGGTGTCTCTCTCCTGTTTTCTACGATGCCGTCGCTATAGCCTACTCCAAAAAAGTAAAAGACTTAGGTGTTTTCTTAGACTGCAACCGATCTTGGAGTGTTCACATTGCTGAAGTAAGCAGGAGGGTGTTTTGCTCGTTTCGATCTCTTAAACGTCTCCAGAAGTTCCTGCCTTTCTCCACTAAAGTTACTCTTGCTCAGTCTCTTCTTCTTCCTCTTCTTGACTATGCTGATGTCTGCTTCCTTGATGCAACTGAGGAACTTCTTGATAAGCTCGAGCGTTTGCAGAATTTGTGCATCCGCTTCATTTTTGGCCTCCGAAAGTACGACCATGTGTCGGAATTTCGGAAGCGGTTGAAGTGGCTGCCTATTCGACAGCGCCGAGATACCCACACTCTTTCGCTACTCTTTTCTGTTCTTCACAATCCTACCTCTCCTTCGTATCTTAAGGAGCGCTTTTAGTATCTTGTTCCGAGAGGAAAGACTTGCCATTCCTCATCATCTCTTCTCCTTCGTTTTCCTCCTCACTCATCAAGTCGTTACGGTGGATCTTTTTCTGTTCGTGCTGTCCGCCTCTGGAATAATCTTCCTCACACCATACGAGATAGTTCAGAAGAAGAACTAGGGAACATTTCCTGTCAAAATGACTCATAAATATGTATGTATTTTAGTTATATATTATAAAGTATGTATTATGTTTATGCATTGTGTGCTGTACACGTATTTGTGTAGTGTATTTAGTAAGTAAGAATTTTAATTTGTTATTAAGTTTTTATTTTATTTTTATTGTGCGCTTTTGTTAACTCTCCTAATTGTGTAAATCTCGCTATAACACTGAGGTTTGCTGTAAGAGAACCTTAACCTTAAACTTTGTACATAAGTTGTCCTTCTATATTTGTATATGTTTGTTTTGTGTACAATAAAGAATATGAAAATGAACGACATAATGTTACAAAATAATATAATATAAATTATGTAATAGTATATTATGGTACAAGTGAGCTAAGTTGCTCATTACACACGACGCTGTGGGTTGCAGCCCGAGCCGTAGGCGAGGGCGTAATTCAGCCGAGCGTGTAATGAGCAGAGCTCACGAGTTTCATACGACGTTTTTCAACACATTTTCGAGAAAAAACAATGCAACAACAACAAAAACAAAACAAACATGTATTGCTTGTATCGTTTAATTATTAAAACAATTGGTGAACGAACAATTTTCAAAACGATATTGAATTGATTTGGATGGCAATTTCACAGTTTGTGTTACATTGGTGCTTCATGCTTGCCACTTCTATAGTAGATACTTTCGTTTTCTTCTTAAGTAAATGTCGGCGACAAAGGCAAATCACAGAACAGTAGGAACCAAATGACTCAAGCTACGAGATGTACTGGTTGTGGTTCGGAGCAAAACTTTTTTGTCTTTGGCTCCAAATTAATGGCTTGCGTTATTTTGTCACTGATTTTCGCCTTGTTAAGAATAGAGTCTGCTTTCGGGTTTCTACATCCTTTGTTCTAATATTACAAAGCTCTTATCATCTAAACGCACCAATAACACCGAATATTAAGGCAACCTGCAAATAAATCAATAGTTCTAAGAATGTATGCTAAAGTTACGCAATTATTCAACTTACCTTTGTTGCTACTGACTATCCGGAGCATCTTTCAAAAATATTAGATTTCCGACCAATATATCCGTCCGAGCCGTCTCTTCATAAATGCCATCAGGTTACAGTACGTTTTGATATCAACACCATGTTTGAGCACCACCAGGAATAGATGCACCACAGGCAGCTGGGCTTTGATATATTGGCGAGTTCAAAGAAATACACCAGAACACATTCTCTGAAAATTACTGGGTATTATTCTTGCTCTTCCATTGTAGGAAACTATCGTAGGCAGCTAAGCACTTTTCTTTAGATTTTTACGGGGATTAGGCTATCACTTGCATTTTTTGCTTCATTTGGTATTTCTGGCGGGGTTAATTCTATCAATTGTTCATCTTCTGCACGAAAACTTGTCATTTTTGAAATAATATACCACACAGCGACAAATACGATAAACAAAAAATAACAAAATGATGGAAAATGGCGCGCAAGTTTTTTTTCCACGCGCCAAATGCAAGGTTAGTGCTACATTAAAATTATAATTTTAAGTGATAAAATATTTGCATGTTTGTGAATTATGAATAACTAGCTGACCCGGCAAACTTTGTTTTGCCATAAAAAGACCAAACATTTATCTACCCTACCCTACCCTACCCTAACCTACCCTACCCTACCATACCCTACCCTACCCTACCCTACCCTACCCTACCCTAACCTACCCTAACCTACCCTACCATACCCTACCCTACCCTACCCTACCCTACCCTACCCTACCCTACCCGACCCTACACTACCCTACACTACCCTAGACTACCCTACACTACCCTACCCTACACTACCCTACCCTACAAAAAAAAAAGTTTACAATCACAAGATAGGTACACTTTTATTTCAGTTTAGGTATTAATTACTACATTATGACCGGTAAGTATTACAGAATAATCTTTAAATTATAACAAAATAATACTAAGGTATAATTAAGAAAATTTTAAAGTAACGTTGCTACAGTTATTGTTGAGGGAGAAAGCTCATTTGCGCATTATTAACAGTTTCAGTCAATTCTGTTGACGTCAAACAAACTTCCTCGTCGCTAGAATCACTCATTTTAGTTTTTTCACTTGTTTTCAAGTTTCTTGTTTTTAATATAAGGTTTAACAATGACGTGAAAAAATGCCGCGTAAAGAACCGCGTACAAAGCAAATTGAAAAAAGAACACCAAGAAGGTTCCGAGTCTGATTTTTTAACAAATTAAAAAAAAGTTGTATGATATATTCGGCACCATAGAGGTAGCAGTAAATAGGTTTAATGTATTTTTTAATTCACAATCTTAGTGCACACGATGTTCTAAATTCAATTTACTTTATCCTCTAGTGAATAAAAACGGCTTTTCCACTCAGATATTGAAGATTAAAAATACTCTTTCCGAGATGGTGGGATGAAAAAGATATTTATTTCAACTGGGCTACCAAGCGGCACTTTTGAATGACACAATTTAAATTTACATGGAATAAAAGTTGATTCTACCGTGCATTCGGAAAGTAGCCAAGGGGTGTAGTGTTGCCAACACACAGAAAAAGAGAAAATACTTTTTTTTATTTACGTTTCATTTCATCATCCCGTTTTAACAAACAATTTTTAACTTATTTAAAGGGGTTTACAACCTCTTAAATTAATAAAGCAAGTTTAAAACACAACTTATTTTTATTTGTTAAAACAAATTAACACATTATACTTTTTATTATAATCTCATCCTCCCCTCCTAATGAGTAAAATTAAACAATGCAAAATGTTTTATTATTTTTTATCACATACATTTGTTTTAACAGGTAAGACCCAAGCTAACAAAAGTAGTCATAAATTGTTAATTATACAATCCCAAGTAACGGCTCTAGATAGAGGCACAAGTTACACAGTGGACAACACACTAACCCTCTTACTAATAAACACGGAATAAAGTTATACCAGGTATAACAAAGGTATACCCATACATTTTCATAGGTTTATACTTGGTATAACTTTATTCTGCGTTTATTAGTAAGGGGGTAAGTGTCAACCTCTGGCATTCTAAATATACTTATTCTATAACATCATCTTAAATTACATTGCAGCTACTCGTTCAGCCAACATAAGTGAGGTAGAGACTAATACAGAGCAAGCCCGTCTTGGGGATCATTAAGTTATGCTGGTTGGATATAGAAATAGGTTCTTGTATATAACACATTATTAATATCTACTAAGTCATCCATATCCAGGCTCTATATCCATTACTGCTAATGATTTTACCTTGAAGCCATGTTTTATCATTCATGTCTTTTTTAAACCATACATTTGGCCCTGCAGTGATCTCTTTTTTATATTTACTTGATCCGTTATAAGTCCGTAATCCGTCAGTCGTCGACGCGCGCGCTTGCCGATC